>CM074745.1:23869338-24049338 GCA_037367245.1 Phrynocephalus guinanensis
GAAACCCAAAACCCTTTCTCTCCTCCTCCAGCCCTCCTGCCACGCAATGGTTTATCTGGATCAAAAAACTAACAAATGACAACAATACCAATCCTTTCCAATATCTGGCCAGAGTTCTAAGTCTGAATCGGCAGGCTGGTAAATGTGCGACCTGCATGAAGCAGGGAGTGTCTGGAGTTGTCGGCTTGGTCTCCCTAGTCTCTAATTGGAGCCACTTCTCCTCATTGGGTTCAGATCAAGGGAGAGCAAAAGCAGGCCTTGTGGGAGGCAAGTTCAGAGACACATCCCTCTTTTTGACGACAACTTCCCCAATTGCCTCCCCTTAGCTGAGGGAATTCTGGGGGCTTGAAGCCCAAAATGTAATTCCCTGCAAGAGGCGATGCAAAGACTCATTGCAATAGTCACCTTTAGAATCAAAGGTTCTCAACCCTTGTTCCTCTCCAGATATTTTGGATTTGAACTCCTGGAAATCTCTGCCGGCATGCCAGCGGACAGAAATTCAGAAGTATGAAGTCCAAAACCAAAGAGGGCAGGATGCTGAGAAACGCCAGGCAAGGCGTCGCTTCGGGACTATTCCAGATACAGCTTGAAATGTTACGTGTGAAGCATGACGTATCTAGATAGATCATGGTGACTGAACAAGAACAATACCTCTATCACTGATTATGGGGATTCTAAAACACCACCTCTCAAAAATCTGCCAAAAGCACAGCTCTGGCACTTGGTGGACCGGTCGTAGATCTAGTGGCAGTGGTTCTCAACCTGTGGGTCCCTAGATATTCCTGGGCTGCAACTCCCAGAAATACTAGCTCAGCTAGTGATGAAGACTTCTGGGAGCTGCAGTCCAGGAACATCTGGGGACCCACAGGTTGAGAACCACTGATCTAGTGCAATCCGCAGCCAGTGGAAGAACCCTCTATTTCCCCCTTAAGAGTGACAGAGCTTAAATGGAAAGGAGGAGGCTGATTCCATTCACATCCCAAATGCTTCCTCCAGGATTCTGTGATTCTAGGAGACCTGGGTTCGAATCCCCTCTTGAGATATGGAAACTCATGGGCCATGGAAAAGAATGGTGAATCCACTCCCAGCATATATCATACAGTTGGTAACCCTATTGAGGTCGACATAGACCGGAGGCCGTTTGATGGCACCTAACAGAGCCCCCCAAAAGGTAACTCCCCCAAGTTATCTGTTATCGTCATTTGGGGCCTTTTTACACGACCCCTAAGATCCGCTGGCCACTTAAATTCGGACCAGAGATCTTAGGGGTTCCTCGCTCTTCCTCTGTCCCCACCCCCCTCCGCACTTCCTGGTTGCTGGCTGCCTGAGGGACAGAGAAAAAAGAAAGAAAAGAATGCCGGCTTACCTCCGTTTTGTTCCCGGCAGCATTCAGATCTCTTAAAGGGGCGGGGCGCAAAAAAAAAGAACAAACAGAAGCCAGGAGAGCCCCGCACTCACTATCCTTACACCGGATCAAATATTTGTCACCTCCAAAAAGCAGGTACAAGAAAACTGCTGTTTGGTCTTGCTAAAGTGGGCGTGGTCACACTTAATTGTCTGCAAAGTCCGGAGCTGGTGGGTAAACATTTTTAAGGTCCGGACCTTGCAGCCATTTGCGGTGGAGCTTAGGGGTCGTGTATAAACGCCCTCAAATGGCTTAAGTTGCAAGTTAATGGCATGTTCTTCTCCAAATGGCCACAGGGATTGGTCGGTTTCCGCCCAGGAGCATCCATTGATGCAATCAAGATGACAAGTTAACACGAACGTAGACTACCCCGGAAACGTTCATCCTTTTAAACATGCATCACTTCCTGAGCAATTAAGGCACAATCTGGTTGCTTTGTACCGTCTGTGGGGTGCCAAAACAACTCTCCCGCTTTAAACCTTGAGCAAATCTAATTTGGCAGCTTTGGCTTAGTTTAGACTAGTGGAACCCTCGGAGGGGGTGGTGGTGTACGTGGGTGTTGAGCTTTGTGAGCAGATGCATTGCCCTGGTTCTCAGCTACGGAAAGCATTTCCAAAGAGAGGACACAGCCAATGGTGATCCACAGCCCCTGAGAGGGAGCAGACATTTTAGGCACCGGAAAGAAAAATGCCTGAGCTTTGGCAAGTAAAGGCGACAGCGTGGCGAGCACATGCGTCCAGGTGGCCCTGAATGAACGGCAGATGGGCCGCAGTTTTTGCAACAACAGCTGATGGCTGGGAAGGCCGGAGGCACAGCAGTTGACTGAGGAGCAGAGTCAGGAAGCACAGCCACCCATTACTAGGTGCTGAAGGCCTCTCCTTCACCCTGCCCCATGGATAAGGCACACTCAAAGCACAAGGGGATTGGGTTCTGCGACAAGGTGGCAGTGGTGGTGGTACCCTCTGGAAAGGAAGCAGACAGGACCAGTCTGGTTGTCCAGTGCCTGGGGTGGAGCAGCAACCTGTTCTACTCTAAGGAACCAGCTGCCACTGAGGCATAATCTGCTCCAACAGTTCTGTTGGTATCCAGTGAGGCCAGAGATGGAGGAGACGTCAACCACTTGTTGAAGGCACCTCTACCATTGCGTCAAACATTCGTCACCATCTTCAGAGAAGTGGCTTCCTAAGAAGTAGTTCAGGTTCTTTTTCTTTTCTTTTCTTTTCTTTTCTTTGCAGGAAACAGTGGATCCGGTTGCATTTTGGGGGCAAAGCATTTCAATGGTGGAGGTAGGTAGGCTGGTTCCATCGATACCACGATCTGCTCACGGGGATAAACAACAAGAACAAAGTGCATTTGTTTAATGATGTCTTTTCAATAGCAATCTGAGATGCTACATCTATAATACATTATATAAACACACCCACCTACACCACTGTATTAGATCACCAAGGCTCTGCACCAGATTTAGACATATATCAAATGACGAACTAAATCAACTTGATTTGGACTGATTTGTTTGAAATCAAGGCTGACACAAAATGGCCAGACAGAGTTCCAGAGTGAACTGAAGTGAGCTTAACAGTTTGATTTGCAATCACAGCTAACGAGGCATAAAATGCTTTGGTCTTTTCCCTGCCCTGTCTTGTCTTTTGTTGAAGCAAATTTAAAAGTCAGCTAATATGTAACCCCTGAAGCTTGTAGCTGGCATTGGGTAGGTTTATCCCCTTCTTTATAGGCTTTTAGGTCCCCAAATTTGGTGCAAATCAGTACCAAAACAAAACAAAAGTAATAGCTGGTTTAATTTTCTTTTGCATGTCAAAAGTGGCTTACAAGCTAACTCTGACTCAGGGCAGAAATCAAACCAGACTGCTCCAGATCAAATCTGGATGTCTCCTGAAGCCGTGAATTTGTCTCCAAATCAGAATGGGAATCCCTGTACCTCTAGATACCCTATTAAACAGATTCTGACCATCAATATTAGATACTGTGAGAAAGGTGTGCGGTGAGCATTAGATACCACCATTGATAGAAGTAATCTATCAAATTGTTGCGTTTAGTTGTCAAATAGGGTGAGTGTGTTGAAAAGATGATAGGGCTGTTGGAATCTGAACAGTTGTATGAAAAGGGGAGATGCAGCAGTTGTCACCTGTTGTGAGAGGTGAAACGACAATGACTATTAAGCAGCAATATAACATAGCAATGTAAGGAAAGAAAAGACCAATGGAATAATAAAGTTCCTCCCCTGGAGAACACAAGGTCATTAAATGTGGGGCAATGGATTATTTGCTGTGCCAGCTGCACCAATAAAGAAGGCCAAAAGGCCAGGCTGCACTATCAGACCCAAGAGGTTTTAAATTAAAGGTACCCTGCTCATCCGCAGGGAGGCTAATCCACATGGGATAGGCTATATACCCTAAGCACAATGACAATGTAGTTGACGTTTTGATCACCTAACCACCATTGCCAAGAAACAGCTCTCAACAAACCTGGACATAAAACCACTGTTCTAGTCTCAAAAGAGTCTTAGCATGCATCTAAATTAATGAGATAATCCAAACTAAGTGGATGCAGTGAGCTACCGTCATTGCTTGGATTCTCAATAAAATTGGTCAAAGGATGCCCATCTCAAAGAAAAGGGTCTAGTAGGATAGTGACCTGCCCTCCAAGGCTGCTTGCCACTTATTTTCAAGTCCCATCTATTCACAAAGCTCCCATGTATTCCTCATCAAGAGGTTTCCGTGGTGCTCAGACACCTGGATGTCTCCCCTCCTTTGCCTGGAGGAAAAGTCTATCACAGGTTACAAACCATGATAGAGATGTACCATCTCCAGGCTTAAAACTGGGGTACTTCAAGGACCAGATGCAGGGGAGTGGTATCCAGAGACAGATATCTAGTCTTGACACATCTGGTGCGGCCACTGTGAGATACAGGAAACTGGATTAGATGGGCCTTTGGCCTGATCCAGCATGGCTCCTCTTATGTTCTTATGCCTGTCTCAACTCACCTGCCTCTCCCCTACCTTACCCTCCATTCTCTCCCAGTTGGAGGCCACCTCCTTCCACCCAGCCTTACCCAGAAGAGTTGAAACTGGATGTGTTGAAGGCTGCTTTGGAGCTGTTTTGAGACATTCCTGGGCTGCTGGCATGGAGTCCTGTGCTGGGAGAGGAGGGACGGCTGGAGCTGCCAGGGGAGCAGGAGGATGTTACTGTGAAGAGGGAAAGAAAACCAGTGAAGAACAAAATCAAACACCCGGGTTTTCTACTGCATGCAAACAGCAGCCTTTGGGGAAGGAGGAGTTGCACACAAAAAGAGGATCTATTTCCCCTTTATTATAACACTTGAGGCGTGGTGACTGGTGAGCAATTTAGGGTGATCCATCTACATTCAAGGTTTGACATCACTGCACCTGGAGTGAGTCTGTTCAGTGTGATCTAGACTGATTTTCTTTCTATTTAAAGCGAAAGAAAACAAACCCCCAAAGGCCCTCCAATCTCTTCGTCTGTGCTTTGCCAAAGCCACACCATCATCTTGAGTAATTGAAAGCTGCCTTACCGCTTGCCTATTTAGGGGAAGAGACAGGAAGCTTTCCATTTTTAAAAATGTTACTCACTGACACAGTGCACCAGAAATGACCTGAAAAGGCATTGTTGATATGTTAGAAATGATTAAATAGATACAGAAAACTTCCTCTCTCTTCCCCTCTGTAGGTGGGCAGTAAGTAAGTTTTTTTAATTGCTTAAGATCAATAAGCACTTGGGGCAAAGGGACAGCTTAAGGCAATCACGTTGGTTCAATCCCAACAGTGAACCAAATAGCAGTCCCAGAGAGTTGCATGATGACACATACATCATGAGGTTGCAAGGCAAAAGGAGCAATCCATTCTGCCTCCTAAGCAGACCAAACCAAATCACTGTCTGGTCACACCCTTAGTCTCTCTGTCTAGGAGCTGAGAGGGAGACGGACTAAGACTGCCCATTTTTGAGTCAGTGGCCAGAAATGGCACTGCTGCTCTATAGCTCAACTGGATCCAATGACCTGAGTGAACCCATAGGAACCTGGCTGGCTCCATTTAACAGCCACTCCCAACCCTGTCCCCACAGCAGAGTGTGGGGCTAGGAGTTTGGTCCCCACTGTGTCTTCCAGGGAAAGGGTCAACAGAGATCACTCAGGGCCTTTTCACACAACCCCTAAACTCCGCGGCAAATGGCTCCCAGCTCTGGAGCTTAAAATTGTTTCCCCATCAGCTCCGGAGTTTACAGAAAATTAAATGTGACCACGCCCACCTAAGCGCGTCCCAGCACACTTTTCAGGTACCTGCTCTCCGGTGATGAAAATCCCTGATGCGGATGTAACCTAGTGAATGCCGGGCTCTCCTCGCTTCTGTTTTTTTTTTTTGCCCCCCGCCCCTTTAAGAGACAGGAATCAGGACGACGATGGGGCTCGGGGCGGCTTCGACCAGTAGACGGAGGTGAGCCTGCATTCTTTTCTCCCTTTTTTTCTCCCTCCCCTCACGCAGACAGGAGCAAGGAAGTGCGGAGGGGGTGGGAAACACAGGAAGAGCAACGAACCCCCAAGATCTCTGGTCTGAATTTAAGTGGCCAGCGGATCTTAGGGGTCGTGTGAAAAGGCTCTCAGTCTTCTGCATGGCACCTGGACCTCTATGAGCTGCAACCTGCATGTAAGAAGTATCTTATAGATGTGGGTCAGATGCATAGTCCTAGAGCTCCACCTGGAGGAAGAACTGGCAAAGCACTTTTGAAAACATTTGCCAAGAAAACCCTGGGAGGGATGCTGTGAATCAGAACCAATCTTATGACACATAATTATTGTATTCCTATTTATGCACATGATTGCTGTCCTGGCCCTTAAGGGTCATTGTTGTCAGATTTTACTAGTAGCATCTGGATGTTTGTTTTGCATGCCTGTGTTTAATAAAATGATTTTAAGTTTGTGTTGGCCCATTTGAAAGCAGACTCCATCTACTGACTTTTCTCCAACTGTTGTGACTATAGCTTCTCCTCAGGAACACCAGTGGTGGTGGAGGAGGCGCAGTCACAAAGACCTCCTACATTTCAAAACTTGTCACTCCAACACAGCTGTTGCTCAGTGGCTGCTGAGACTCACAGGCCAAGTCCAGAAGCACATGGCAACCAAGTTACAGGGGTGTCCAAACTTCGGCCCTGCAGATGTTTTGGACAACAACTCCCAGAATTCCAAGCCCATACTGCCAATGACAAAGGACTGTGGAAGTTGTGGTTCAAAACATCTGGAGGGCCAAAGTTTGGACACCACTGTAAGTAGAACAATGGAACTGGAAGGAGAGAGTCATTGTCCTGGCCCAACGTACCTGCCCCATGCATTGTGCTGTGGACGGGGGTAACAGAGAGTGGACCCAAAGATCCTGAGGTAGAGACCTGGAAAAGGAGAAGAAACACAGAGACATATGCCAGGTGAGAAGGGTTGGCTTGGTATTTACAGCACCCGTCACATGGCTGGCAGTGGAAAATAACTGTATCCCTAAAGCAAAAGTGTTCTGCTTATATACTGCCCCATACCACTTCAAGTACACTCTGGGTGGTTTACAGTTGTAATTACAGTAATGCAGGCTACACATTGCCCCCCCCCAGCAAGCTGGGTATTCATTTTACTGACCTCAGAAGGATGGAAGGCTGAGTCAACCATGCGCCTGCTACCTGTGATTGAACCCCAGGTCGTGAGCACAGTTTTACCTGCAGTACAGGCATTTAACCACTGCGCCACGGGGCTCTAGAAGCCAATTTGTGACAGTTAGAGCTGTTAGAGCTGTTCACCACGGAGGGTGGTGGAGTCTCCTTCTTTGGAGGTTTTTAAGCAGAGGCTGGATGGCCATCTGTCGGAAATACTGTGATGGGGGTTCCTGCATGGCAGGGGTTGGACTGGATGTCCCTTGAGGTCTCTTCCAATTCTATGATTCTATGATTCTATGGTTCTCTGATTCTATGATTTTTGCATGCCTCCTCAGATGTATGTCTCATTGATCCAAGAAGACCTGCTCTCAAGGAAGTAGGGCTGGAGCCTTAGTTCACAGAACATACAGCTTTTGTTTGCAGTCATACTTAACTGCCCAACCTTACTTATTTTACCCCAAGCACAGAAACAACATCCGTGCTGTGATTTCCAGCCCCCGTGTTTAACTGGTTATTTGGGCAGGTCCCTTGTTTTCCTTTATACGTTTGATGGATGGAAAAGGCATCCCAGCTTAAACAAGCGGAGGAGAGTTAAATGCCAATACCAGTGGAAGCTGCAGATGGGTAAGGGTTGCTGGAAAGCAGAGATGTAAAAAGAAAATATAAGACATAACAGGAGGAAAATAAGGTTGGCATGTGAGAGAAATGATACAAAAATGGTCTGCAAATTCTGTGTGATTTAATCTATAGATTTAAATCCAACCTGCAATCTACTACACGTGACTTTGCTCTGTTCTCTACCTAGAGTTTCATTGTAGGAGAGATATCATCATCATCATCTTAGCTCTGCAGATCTGGAGGAGACTCTATGGATCATCTCAAGCTTTACTGGAGAGTTCAGTACACTCTCATTTTCTCACTTGGCACCAGCGGCTCCCCACCCCTCATGGCAAATCAAGGGATTGATTTTTAGCCCTATGAATGCTGATTGGCAAATCAAATAGGTAGGACCTACTGCTGGTGTTGCCCTATCCTGCTGGAAACCAGTGGCTCTTGGGTGGTCTCTATATTGGTTCCCAAGTTGGTCCATTTTTAAAATTATTGTTGTTTGTTTGCATTTTCTCTGAACAGGGTGACATGCCTGGTTGAGAGACTGTCCAGAGATCCCAAAGCATGCCTTGGCAGGGAGCAAGAGGGAGGAGGCATAGCTAGAGGGCGCTGTGTTCCTTGATTCAGGCTCAGTCAGGACTAATGAGTCAGGAAGGAGGTGAGCTCCCCATCTCTGACTCAGCTCTGATGCAGAAACTTCCTGACTGGGAGCCCCTATTCACTGGGAAGAGGCAGCAGTATCGCCCCCTGGAGCATCCTGGGAAATTGCATCATCTTCTGCTGAGCGATGCTCCATCGCAGTTTCAGTTGGATACCAGGCCCTTTTTGTTGTTTTTGTTTTTTAAGTCATGGTTGCTGTCCTCTTAATGCACCTTAATTCTTTATTTCAGTCGGATTTATATTTTTGATGTGGAACGGGGTTGTTGAAAACTAGCTTCATTATTGTTTCAAGAATCCTTCAGCACAGGGATGGGGGGCCATGGGAAGCTTTCTTTATGCTTCGGGAGTACAATCCCCATGCAAGATTAACCTGCTTAATCAAACGTGAGAGGTTGCACTATGTTAAGTTAGTAACATGGCTCCCATTTTACAGATAGGACAGGAGGGATTAAAGCTGAGAGGAATAGTGAGGACAAGATGGAAATCCAGAACCTGGTCCCTTTGAACTCCATGAGCCTGTGCTTCACTGGAGGACTCAGTTGTATTGACCGTACAACATTGTTTTAAGACACTGGCTCCCTTCCTTTGGCCCATAGATGTTCTTGGACTACAACTCCCAGAAGCCTTCACCAGTATCTGTGCTGGCCAGGGCTTCTCGGAGTTGCAGTCCAAGAACATCTGGGGACCCCAGGTTGGGAATGACTGATTTCAGATAAACACATACTGTATTTCAGTAACAGAGGTATTTAATGTCAAGGTGTCTTCACACAACCACTCTTCACTGACTTAACAAATCCTAAACAGAACCCAATTAATGATAAGAATAATAATGAGAACTAGAGGTCATTTCTATTCATGATATTTTGGATTACTAAAAACTCTTTTATAGCACAGGATCAGCAACATTTGGATCTTGCTTTACTAGTACAGTTCCCAACAGGCTCCACTATTGGCTAGGCTGGCTAGGACTGATGGGAGGTGTAGTCCAACAAGAGTTGGAGGGCTGCTATTGCCCACCCTTATTGGAAAATCTCCCTTGCCACTGAGTTAAATCTAGACCAGTGGTGGTGAACCTTTGGCACTCCAGATGTTTTTGACTACAACTCCCAGAATTCCAAGACTGTATTGCCAATGACAAAGGACTGTGGGAGTTGTGGTCCAAAACATCTGGAGTGGCAAATGTTTGCCATCACTGATCTAGACCAGTGGTGGTGAACCTTTGGGATTCCAGATGTTTTGGACCACAACTCCCAGAATTCCGAGCCTACATTGCCAGTGGCAAAGGACTGTGGGAGTTGTGGTCCAAAACATCTGGAGTGCCGAAGGTTTGCCACCACCGATCTAGACCTTGGGGAACTTAGCCAATACATCTCAGAATCCCCCCTGCTAGCCAGGTTATGGCAAGGAATGTTTGGAGTTGAAGTCACAAGAGGTCACTTAGACTCCTCCTAAATTGTTGCATCTTTGATCATGGCCTCGTGCAAAGAGAAAGATCCTCCATTGGCAAGCCCTTCTGGACTCTCCCCGCTCACCAGTCTGGAGTTGTAGAGGGGTGCTTTGATGGGTGAGGGGACCGGGCAGCTGATGCGCTTCTCTTTCTGGCGTCGGTTGCAGAACCAAACCCGGACTACTTCCTTCTCCATGGACAGTTGTTCGGCAATCATGGAGATCTCCTCGGAGCTGGGCTTGGGGTTCTGCAAAAGGCAAGTGCCAAGAGGAGTAAAAGCCAAGGCCCAATGGCTAGGCCAGCTGGAAAGCAGAGAGGAGCAGCTGGAGAGCTTCAGCTTGCCCACAACATCTGGTGCTCATGGGAGCTGATCAGGATATATCAAGTTGGGAGGGGAGAGACATGGCACTGTGACCTTGGTGCATCAATGAATGCCAAGACCACTCTATACAAGGGATATAGGTAGGCAAACTCCATTAATCTCCAATCAACTTTTCTTGGGATGAATCTAGGAGCCATCAGGCATTTGGCTGCCCACAAATTCTGAGTTCAAATCACCCTCTTTGATGCCTGAGAAGGTACTATTTATGACAAAACTACAGTAGCCCTTCTCGTTTATTCAGCCTTTCTTCTCAAACTCATGACCAATATTTGTATTCCATCCTTTATCAGTGGGACTCATCTTTGCATTTCCTATTCTCTTCTCTGTCCCTGGCAGGCTCCTCTTGACCTCAGGTCATCTAATCATGAGATGCTACAGGAATGTAGAGGTAGCAGCATCCCCTTCCCTTCTAGGTCCTTTTATGACCCTGATTTTCAACTATGTTGACTAAATCATCATCATCATCATCATCATCATCATCATCATCATCATCATCATCATCATCATCATCTTCTTCTTCTTCTTCTTCTTCTTCTTCTTCTTCTTCTTCTTCTTCTTCTTCTTCTTCTTGAGAAGAACCAGCCTTCCATTTAAAGCAATGGTTCCCAACATAGGGTCCCCAGTTGCTCTTGAACTAAAACTCCCAGAAGCCTTCACTACTTGCAGTGCTGGCCAGGATTTCTGGGAGTTGCAGTCCAAGAACATCAGGGGATCCCAGGTTGGGAACCACTGATTTAAAGGTGGTCACAGATATAGTCTCCCTTTGAAAGATGCCTTTTATGGGTAATTCCTCCCCATGTAGGTATGATTTCTAGAAAAAAAAGAATCTTAAAGAAGGAGACCAAGAACCTTATAGTTGCCCCTCATGCATCATGGAGAGCACTTGGATACAAGGCACCAGAATCAAGGATACAGGACATCTGGACACAGTCTCACATGTACTGTAATCCCATCTAAATCCCCATTCATAAATGCCCCTGTGGGGGGGCATTCATTTTTGTGCTGCATCCTTGTCCTCCCACCTACCCCCTCCCCTTTTACTCTCCCCTTAGATTCTTTGCCTTACATCTTGGAAGCGCTTCTCCAGCGTGGAGCGAATGTTGGTCTCGATGCTGGTGCGTTTCTTCCTCTTACGGCCAAACATCTCATTCACCGCCGGGTAGGAAGGGGGGCTGCTCACAGAAGAGTCCAAAGGTGATGATTCTGCCGGGTAAGAGGGGGAAAACATGAATTCCAAGATGACCCTTTGATTTGGGCATGAAGTATGGTGGTACTGAATGGATGGTGAGGAACCCGCCCACCCACCCACCAAACCATCCGTGCAGACCCTGGCACATTGTAGAAGCCCAGAAAGAGAAAAAGTCAGAAAGAGAGACAAGTACAGAGGGGATCTTTTATCCTAACACTTACCTGCATCACTGAGCCATTTTTCCAGGAGTGGTTTGAGTTTGCACATGTTTTTGAAGCTGAGATTGAGGGCTTCGAAGCGAGAAATGGTGGTCTGGCTGAAATCATTTCCATAGAGTTTTCCATAGCAAGACCCACGTCACCCTAGGGGAGGCAGAAAGGGTAACCCGAAGTTGAGGATCAAAGAGAAAACCAGCATTGACCTCTTGAAAATAAAAAATAAAAACCCATCCCACCCCTTTGTCTTGTAATTTCATATGTCTGGAAGATGCTGCCACAGGTAGGGGCAAGGAAACATTGCTGTCCCACCACTTTCAAAAGGCTTCAGCTGGGGAGGGGAAAGCTGGGATCTGTAGTCCAGAAAAACACCTTTTCCAAGCTATGGTCTTGGAAGAGCCTGGTGGTGCAGGGATTAAACTGCTGTACAGCAGCAATAAATGGGCCCACGACCTGGAGTTCAATCGCAGGTAGCAGGCTCCAGGTTGACTAAGCCTTCCATCCTTCGGAGGATGGTAAAATGAGTACCCAGATTGCTGCGTGGTGCTGATGGTATATAAGCAGAAGACTTTGCTCTTGCTCTTGCTTTTGCTTTTTGGTAGGTGTAATACTTCTGGAATTATTGCCTGGAGGAAACAGAATCTGACCAATTTTAGACCTTCAGTCTGCTTCAAGAATGGTAGCCATTACCAACTCTGCTTTTTACAAGTTCCAGCTTTCTGCCAATCCCTAGATACGGAGCCATCAATGTCTCAAGAAGACTTTTGGAGAGCGTGAAAGCTGGCCTTCCAATAAATCTGTGGTTTCCAACCCTGGACGACCTAGTACTTGGACTGCAACTCCCAGAAAACCCGGCCAGAATAACTGGTGCTTGTGGAAAACGTAACCCAGAGTCTACCCTTGCCCTCAGAAGTTGCTCTCCTTGCCTGTGTAAACCCAAGCTTGATCCGCCTCTGCTTGAATGTCTTGGCAAATTTTTCTAACTCCTCAAGGTCGTTGGCTTCATCGGTGGCCATGGAGGACGGCAAGTGTTTGGCAACCTGTAAGTGCTGAGGGACCTCCAAATGGGGATCCAGTGGTGCGCCAGGGTGCCCGGGACGCCCCACTGCCTGTTAAAAGAAAAGCAACCGCCATAGCATGAGAAGTGACAGCAACATCTCATCACTTTGCACACGTTGTACTGAGGAGGATTCATGGAACCAAAAGCTACATTTCAAAACAGACGTTCAGCATGCTACACCAGTCGTGGCGAATCGTCAGTGCTCCAGATGTTTTGGACCACACCTCCCAGTATTCCAAGCCTGTATAGTGACAAAGGATTGTGGAAGTTGGGGTCCAAAATATCTGATGTACTGAAGGTTCACCACTACTGCTCTACACTAATCAATCCAGAAAGACTGCCTTCTCCCACACAGCTTGCCCTTGTGTGTGTGTGTGTGTGTGTGTGTGTGTGTGTGTGTGTGTGTGTGTGTGTGTGTGTGTGTGCGCGTGCGTGCACACACACACAGATGCGTGCCCTTGCACCAGTTAGAAGCCACCCCCTTAATGAAAAAGGTGATACTGTATAGTGTGAGAGAGTTAAAGAGGTATTTTAATCCACCTCTATTGGTTTGTATTGTATTTGATTTATTATTCTAAAATTGTTTTAGATTTAACTATGTTTGATTGGTTGAATTCTTATATTTGTTTATATTGTACAGTATATTGTTTAATTGTATTGTTTCGTATTGCCTATGTCCTAACTTTTGTAAACTGCCCAGAGTGACTGTTGGTCAGATGGTGCAGTATAAAAATAAATTAAAATAAAATAAATAAAATAAATAAACCACTTAAACCATAAACCACTTTTACTTATTCCAGCCATTGATTTCTCATTGATTGAGTTTTGTTATGAAACACTCCCAGAACTTAAATGAAAAACGGCTGAAAGACTTAGAATCATGGAAGGAACTCTATGGATCACAGAGTCCAGCCCCTGTCAAGGAGGCCCTCGTGGGGAAATGAGCTCTCAAACCATGGCTATGCAGCCGGAGGCCTAAACCACTGGGCTATCCAGCATTGCTACAAATTGAGACATAATCCAATAAAGAACACAGGTAGATTTGTCGCTGGTGTGAGGACTGGTACCAGATTTTTTATTTCAGTAACTGACTCCTGATATTCATCAGGATTTGAGCATGGAGTTAATAAGGGGCCTTTATACACACGACCCCTAAGCTCCGCAGGAAATGGCTGCAAGGTCCGGACCTTACAAGTGTTTTCCCACCAGCTCCGGACTTTGCAGACAATTAAGTGCGACCCCCCCACCTAAGCGCGACCCAGCTGCACTTTCTTGTACCTGCTTGAGGTGGGTGAAAATCCCCAGGTCCAGATTTAATCTGGTCAGTGCGGGGCTCTCCTGGCTTCTGCTTGTGTTTTTTTTTGCCTCCTGCCCCTTTAAGAGAAGAGGTGGGAGGGAAAAAAAGCAAGCAGAAGAGAAGGAAGAGAAACGGAGCTCCGGGAAGCTCCTCCAGGTGAGCTGCATTTTTTCCCCCTCTTTCTCTGGTGGGGAGGAAGGAAGGGCAACGAACCCCTAAGATCTTTGGTCCAAATTTAAGGGACCAGCGGATCTTAGGGGTCGTGTGACATTAATGAGGGGTTGAAGTGGAACTGGATTTTGGAACCAATATTTGTTAGCTCAGATGCTGTGGAATCTAGCATCTGGCAATGTGGATAATTGATTGATTGATTGATTGGTTGGTTGATTCATTCATTCATTCATTCATTCATTGGACTTTTATACCGCCCATCTGGCAGCGAGGTCACTCTGGGTGGTTAATCACACGTGGTGTGCATATCTTGGAGAATCTTCATACATGACGCCTGTCAAAGCTGCCAATACATGCCCAAGAGTTTTCATTGTGGGGAATAGGGGGAAATGATACGTTCAGCCACCAGCAACAATGCTGGGCATCTTGAATAGCTGAGGATCTTGGCTTCTGCTCCAGAGTGAATTTGGATCAGCTGAGTTTAGGGGGCATACTAGTCAAACCAAGAGTGGCAAGTGGTAGTTACCTGAGATGATAAGCTGTGCCCATGTTGGGGAAGCAGGAGCCCATTCTGCTGTTGAGGAAAGGACAGGAGATTGGACTGCAGGGCTGAAAAAGAGAGAGAAAGACTCAAGGAGGGCGTGGTAGAGAGCGATGCACCCAGTTTTGCACAGAATATAATGATAACCATGTGCCGTCATATCAGTTCTGACTTCTCTCCAGGTAGAGAAGACTCAGGAGGGGTTTCCCATCCCCTTCTTTTGAGTGTAAGCTGGGGCTTTCCTGCTTGCCCAAAGGCTATGCAGGCTGTATCTTCTCCCTGGGGGCGCAGTGGTGGGGGATAGAACGCTCAAGCGCTGGACGTAAGAATAACTAATGTGTGTCCAGCTCTAGGGCCAGTGCTCATCTCCCTATTCAAGCTGAAGAGCCAGTGTTGTGCAAGTCATAAGAACATAGGAACATAAGAAGAGCCATGCTGGATCAGGCCAAAGGCCCATCTAGTCCAGCTTCCTGTATCTCACAGTGGCCCCACCAGATGCGTCCGGGAGCGCACAAGACTAGATATCTGTCTCCTGATACTACTCCCCTGCAACTGGTCCTTGAAGTACCCTGGTTTTAAGCCAGGAGATTACACATCTTCATCATGGTTTGCAACCTGTGATGGACTTTTCCTCCAGGAATCTGTCCAATCCCCTTTTGAAGGCATCCTGGCCAGATGCCATCACCACAACCTGTGGCAGGGAGTTCCACAGACTCACAATGTGCTGGGTGAAAAAATGTTTTCTTTTGTCTGTTTTTACTATCCCAGCCCTCAATTTGAGTGGATGTCCCCTAGTTCTGGTATTTTGTGAGAAGGAGAAGAGCGTCCCTCTATCCACTTTACTCATGGCCACATGGCCAGCATGGCTGCAAGGAAACACTGTTTTACCTTCCCACTTTTTATGGGGGTATTATATTTATTTATTCATTTTTATTTTTATATACCACAATCCGATTTTCCTCAAAAACATAATAATAATCATAAGAAAATAAAAGGAAAACAAAACAAAGAAGGAAAAGAAAAAAAAACCAATATACAAAGAGAAGTAATGACGACAACAACAAATACACCCGGCAAGAGGCAAGACAACTCATGACAGACAAACAATGAACACGAGGAGGACATAACACCTAGGAATTGCCAAAGGCATCCCTAAATAGCCAGGTTTTCAAGGCTTTTTTAAAAGGATGCCAAGGATGGGGCCTGGCGACTCTCGCTTGGCAGTTTATTCCATGCCACTGGGCCGGCCACCGAGAAGGCCCGATTGCGTGTTACAGCTTTACGGGCCTCCCTGGGGGTGGCCACCCAGAGTGAGACAGCTGTAGAGGCTCTAGTGGGATGGGCCAGCTCTGACTTTTGGGAGATACACTCTGCCAGATATTCAGGACCTAAGCCATGGAGGGTTTTGTAAACCAAAATCAGCACCATGAACCTTATTCAGGAGGCAACGGGCAGCCAATGCAGGCGAGCCAGAATTGGGTGATGCAGTCAAATCTGCCCACACCAACCACCAATCTGGCTGCCACATTCTGCACCCGCTGCAATCACTGAACAAGGGTCAAGGGGAGCGCCATGTAGAAAGCGTTACAATGATCTATCCTCGACATGACCAGCGCCTGCACAACTGATCTCAAGGAGTCCCCGTCAAGGTATGGGCGAATCTGGGCAATGAGCCTAAGGTGATAAAAGGCCGACCTGGACAAATGGGAGTCCAGGGACAGTGCCAGGTCCAGGACGACGCCCAGAGTCCTCACTCTCTCCGCCAGCTGGAGGACAGTCCCACCCAATCTGGGGAGAGGGCCACTGTACTCATCTGGAGAACCCTCAAATAACAGAATCCCAGTCTCCTCGGGATTGAGCCTGAGCCTGTTAGTCCTGGTCCATTCCAGGATTGCAGCCAGGCAGCGATCAAGGGTCTGGACAGCCTCCACTGCAGAGGTGGATAAGGAGAGATAGAGCTACGTGTCATCAGTGTACTGATGACAACAAGCTCCAAAACTCCGGATGACCTCAGCCAGTGGCCTCATGTAGATATTAAAGAGCATGAGGGTAATAGCTGAACCCTGAGGCACCCCAGAAGATAGTGTCCAGGTGCCTATTTATCTCCTTGCATTTACATGCTTTCGAACTGCTAGGTTGGCAGGAGCTGGGGTTATCAGTGGGAGCTCGCTCCGCTGTGTGGCACCCAGGATCCGAACCGCTGAGCTGCCGATTTTGCTGCCAACAGTTTTCAGAGCCTTAGTCCGCTGACCCACAACACCCCTTACATTTTTTTTAATTTTTACTAATTATTTACTCACTTACTAAACGAATGGATGTTATAAAACAGGTGTGCAGCCTGGTGGAAGGAAGGTTTCCTTAATCAACGCAGCAGAAACTGACCCCATAAACACTGCTGCCGATACTGCTGCTGGTTTCCTACTTGCTGCAAGTTCACCCAGTGCCTTAGAAAGCTATCCTCCCCAATGTCCTCCACAACTCCCTAGGCGACCGGGGAGAAGAGGAATGGTAGCACTATCTAGTTGGGCAAGGCTGCTGCAAGGTAACTCCAGATAAGTCCTCTTCTCCCCCATCTTCCTGATGTTTTGCTGAGTCCATGAATCAGGAGTTGGCCCAAGGCAAGCAACCACCTGATAATTCCACCTTTCCAAAACAAGATGGTGCAACGGCACCAGAAACTATATGCATATTGGCTTTATTAAATGACACCAGCAAACAGACACCTTGGCTGCCAAGCTTTTTCTCTCTCTCCCTATGATGAATTTCCAAACTGGGACATTGGTTGCCTCCACCAGCAAAGGAAGAATCTTAGAATTGAAAGAATATGCTGTGTAAGACAAAGGCAAAGTGGGATGATTTAAAATTAGCAGGAGCAGCAGTAGTTAGTGCCAATTCTTCACAGGCAGGGTGAACCTGATGCCTCATATGTTCCAAATTTGCATGACAAAAGTGCAAGTTTTAAACCACACAGCTTTTGAAACTAAAATCCAATGTGAACTTTTATATTTTACTTTTGTATCTTTCTCGCCTTCTCTTCGTCATCACAACATCCAGTGGTGGTTCTTGGTGATGTTACAATTATTGTCCTTGCAAACATTTTTTTTTTAAAAATCCTCTGCTAGGGTTCATGACTAGAGATGGGCATGAATAATAATAATAATAAATTAATCATGATATTCATAAAAGCGAATTCATCAAAAATTCATTGCTTTGTTTTCATTGGAAGCAACAACCCCAATTATTTTGAAACAATTTTAATCCTTTTTTAAAACAAATTGTTGATTCACTTTTCTTTTTTCACTCAGTTTTTACTGTTTTGGGGTTGGGGTTTTGAGGGATGAGATGAACTGATAAATCAACACATCAGTTTGTCAAAAATACTGATAAATTCATGATTTGTAATTCATTTGCCTTAATGAATTAGGAAGCACAAAAGATCTCAGTTTTTGTGATTCCTGCCCATCTCTGTTCATGATGTCAAAGCCCCAGACATTGGCATTTAATTATTTATTGTTTGGCATATGTAGCATGCCGTCCCTATGAATGCAAGTTCTTGAGACACTTTGCAATGTACTTAAAATATAATTATTTTGCTTTATTTTATTGGCTATAGGCAATGACGTGTGTGGGCAGAGAGAGGAGATGAGATTTGGAGACCCAAGTCTAAGTCCCAGTTGAGACATGACAATCTCTGGGGGACTTTGCCCCAGGTACTCTTGCCGTCTGCCACAGGGATCAAGTGGAGAGGATGAGAGCCATCTAGGCTTTCTGATATAGCAAGAGAGATGGATTACACACATAACTAGAACATCAGCAGTAATTAATACATCAGCAAGAGGCAAATGCATATAAACATTTCTCCCCTTTGAATCTCAAAATGTATCTGCACTATAGAGCTAAAGCAGGTTGGTACCTCTTTCAATTGGGATTTATTTAATTTGCTTATTTGGAATATTTTTAATCCTATTTTCTCCATTAAAATGACCCATGGCTTCATTCTAAAAAATCCTGGTGTGTGTGTGTGTGTGTGTGTGTGTGTGTGTGTGTGTGTGTGTGTGTGTGTGTGTGTGTGTGTGTGTGTGTGTGTGTGTGTTTGTTTGTTTTGGGGAACTGTAATGACGCAACACACATACACACACAGGTGGGCCTAGATGCCCTAAGCATTTCCGATCTCACCCAATTTCGGAAGCTAAGCAGGGTTGGCCCTGCCTAGTACTTGGATGGGAGACCACCAGGGAATACCAGGTGCTATAGGCGCCTGGAGTAGGAACTGGCAAACCACTCTAGTATTCCTGCCAAGAAAACTCCATGGACATGGAGTCATGAAGTGTTGGTCGCGACTCTAATAACACAACACACACACACACAGGTGGGTGAGGTATTTCTAATCTTCGGCTACAGTTCAGGGGTCACGCACGAGCTCCAGCTAACTATGAAGTTCAGGATTCATTAGGATGGAACCATGATGATTAAAGCATCATCTGATTGTTATAACTTTGTTGTTTGATTACATTCTGAGTCTCTTCTCCATAGTATAATCCAGAAAAGGTGGCTTGAGCCACTGCCGAATACAGAGATGGGGAAATTGGTTGTTTTGGAGTACAACTTCCAGCTTCAGGAGTTTTGGTCCATCCTGTCAGGGACCAAAGGATAGCCTCTGGCATGGTAAGAATCTTCTCTGAGTCTGTGGCCTGTTTCTATTTTGGCTCCCAGGGGTACTGGCATGAAACACTGGGTGATCCAAAGTGGTGACACTCTCCTGCTACTTCCTCTAGACCAGTCTTAACACAACTACTGCCCAAGAGGACTATCAGTTTATCTCACTCCATGCTCAGGACCCTGTTAATGACTAGCTCTTGATTTTCTGCTATTCATTCACATGTTTCCCCTAACCAACCATATAAAGAAAATAACACTGGAAGTGGCACACTATGAGGGGGTACAGGTGTGCACCCCTAGTCAGCCATCTGGCCCCAACTCACAGGTAGCAGGCAGCTAGGAGTCTGAGTTCCCTGAGGATCTAGTTGGTGGAGGGAGTCCTTGCACCTGCATGAGAGAGTGCCCTGATGGGAGGCAGCTGGAGAAAGCAGGATCAACGAGGATAAAAGAGCAGAAGAGAAGACTCTGCCTATCTTGGAAGAAGAGGACATGAAGGAAGATGCTAGAAGCTGTCATCCCTCACCAAGTGAGGGGTGCTGCCACAGAGGATGGTGGAGTCTCCTTCTTTGGAGGTTTTTAAGCAGAGGCTGGATGGCCATCTGTCGGAAATATTGTGATGGGGTTTCTGCATGGCAGGGGGTTGGACTAGATGACCCTTGAGGTCTCTTCCAACTCTATGATTCTATGACGTTTATGGACTTATGACAGGAGCCAGGCACTGGAGACTCCAGCCACATACTTGCACAAGGCTACATTAGCCTGGATGCTGCCCTGGCTTTAGAAAGGTGGCACTCAGAATCCTTTCTGTGGGCACCCGACATCAACCCTTCACAGCCACCTGTATTCAGATTAAATTGCTGTATTGGCACTTTGCGAAAAATTAGTGGGTTTTGAATGGCACTTTGGGCACTCGGTCTCTAAAAGGTTCGCCACCACGGCTCTAGATGTTTCACATTGTCATTTTCTTTCTCAGCTCTTGGCCCAGAAAAGGCCCTGAAACTGAACAACCCCAGTCTACAGGTGGCTGCTGTGGTAGCCAGATGTTCACCCAGAGCTGGGCAACAGCTGGTCCTCCCAATGGAACTTGACAGTGAATCCCACCCTCCCTCATGGTTGGTTGTGCTGCCTATGGACAGGTGGGAAGTCATCCATCCCCTGAGATGATTTGGGGAACTTCTTTCTCCCAGTTGGCACAGGCATGAAGATACAGATCTGGTTCAGAGAGAGAGAGAGAGCGAGCACCTCTTCATTCAAGGAACCAACAGCTCTGGTTCAGGAGAGGGAGCCAAGGAGAAGGTTCCTGGGTTCAAACATAGCTGGTAGCACCAATGGAGACAAGGGTGTGGCCTGATCCTGTCATTGAGGAGACTGAGTCACTGCCTTGTCATCTCTGTGCAGCCTTCTTGATTTCCTGATCCGGCACATCAGCTGCGTAACCCTGGTTTTCTCTGACTACTTCAGCAATACCCGAGTATCTCCCCTGAAGTCATGTCTCCAGAGGAAGCAAAGCAAAACAAAACTGACGAAACCACAGGACAGGGGTTGGCTATACTCACATCAGGCAGGCACCTTGCAAATGAGGGCCGGGGATGTCAAATGTAATTAAAATGCACAAGCCAGGAGTGTAGTCTTGCAGAACCCAGAGACGGCTTAATATCTTAACGACGCTGGGCTAGATAGGATCTAAATGAGCCAGACAAATTAGGCAAATGGCTTTGTGTTGGAGCTGCGAGGTTGGTGGTGCCGGCTGCTGGGATGCCAGGCAGCACCTCCTGTGGGAGGCGGCCATGGACAGAAGTGTGCGCGTACATACAAATAGATTCATATTGCCCAAATCTATCAGGAAAGGGATGGCTTGGCAAGAGGAGGCCTCAAGCAACATGAAAAAGACAAAGGAAGGAAGAGACATGCATAACATTTTCAGGGCCGATTTATAGATCTAGATGCGAAATCTGAAATCACCGATAATAACGTTATGCTATCCCACAAATTTATGGAGGCTCCATCTGTTCCTTCTGAGGCCATTCTTGGGCCTTTAATTCCATTCATTATGCACGCTCTACAGTAGGTCATCTTGGCTAGCTGATCTCCTGAAAGACACAATGGGTGGGTGGGTGGGTGGGTGGGGGCTAATCTGACCCCCCCCTCCTGGGCTCCACAATCAGCAGGTCATCACTCTTGAACTGTTCCAGCTTCCTATCATTTAAACAGAAATGCATGGTCAACAGGTGGGCTGGTGGGCCTGTAGCTGAGTCTGCCATCTTGTTCCTAGATTTTTAAGATTTCTGATCTCCTTTTCGTCCTGTTCTTGCATTTCATATCACAGGAAGCTGAAGATGCAAGGTTCAGATTCTACTGGTAGTAGCTATTATTCCTGGGACCACATTTGTGTCTTTTCGTGCAGCATTTTGTTCTCTTTTCTGGTAGTATTATACAAGAGACCACTTTACCCCAGTGTTACATTCAGCTTATATATCTGAACTGGTTGGAAACACCACTGATTAACCTTGTCTCTGATTTGACATGGCACCTCTTGATTTTGTTGACTTCTCTCATTTGATGCAAACAATTAGTAATGAGAGAGAGAGAGAGAGAGAGAGAGAGAGAGAGAGAGAGAGAGAGAGAGAGAGAGAGAGAGAGAGAGAGAGAGAGAGATGCATTAGGCACCTTGCCTGCATGTATATGAAATGGAAGGTGGTTCTTCTTAAGGTCCTAGAGCTTACCAAAGCTAATTTCAAACTAAACTCTCTGTGGTTTCCCCAAATCATAATTGCCATTAGAATCTGGGGATTTTTTTTGGGGGGGGGGTGCCATTTTGCCAGGTATTTTTACTTTTTCCTTTTATTTTCCCCAGTATTTGGGAAGACGGGCGGTATAAACATTCTTGAATTATAATAATAAATAATAATAGTCCAGAAGAGTAACTTTACAAGCTATCCCAGCCTTGAATCCTTGGTCCAGTGCAGTGCTGACTTACCCAAATAAAAGACTAACGCAAGGTAAAATTGGTGTAATGTAAGGGGTGCCAGCCTTTATAATGTCGTCATCCTGGTGCATGTGAGGGTGTCATTGCCTATGCTTTCAGATGAATGACACCCCTCACATGCCCCACAGCAGTGGTTCTCAGCAGGTGGCTTGTGTGCTACTGATGGGACAAAGAAATAGTATATTGGTGGGGCTATAAGTCCATCGCAATTACTCAAAATTTCCTGACCCTCCGTCCTGGATGCTCCTGGAAGTTTGATGTGCTCCCTACCAAGCATCTTCTGCTCTGCCATTCATCACCGACCTGTAACCTGTTGGAATGCTAGCAATATTTTTAGACACCTGATGTTTCTATTCATCCTTGGTTCCTTCTGCCCACCAGCGAGTCTCTCCTGTTTTCTCATTGGGAGTTATATGCCTTGGGGAGCTACGCCATCTTCATTTCTCAATGATGCCTCTGGATTTTTAGCAGGCATGTAGTGTACCATAAGTGATATATATGAGAATGGAATGCTTCTGGAAATATGTGTCCTTCAGGGAAGGTAGTTCGAAATCTCAGGTGCCCAGATGTTTGTGGATTACAACTCCCAGAAATCCTGGCCAGCATAGCTAACGAGGAAGGCTACTGGGAGTTTTCTTTCAAGAACATCTGGGGACCCAACGTTTGAAGCAACTGCTCTAGGCATAAGTGAGCTTTCCCTGCTAACCATTTTGGAACTCGGTTTCCTCAAGTGATAACATAAGCTTATGCAGAGGGATGGCTATCAATCTGTCAGTATGGATGTTGAGTTGACACCTACCTTGCTGCCCTGCTGGGCCCTGAGACAGCAGGAAGAGAGGGACGGACTGCATATGGCCTGGGACCTGTACAAGCTGTTGCAATGTGTGAAGGGAGTTCATATCCTAGAAAAGGAGAAGACAGCAAGTCAAATACAGCAGAATGCCTTCCGAGAGCACCACTATCATCCTATCCCCTGCTTTTGCGAGAACTACTGGGAGTGTTAGCACCCCACAAAGGAGTTTTCTAAGTTTTGGCTTGATTTCATAAGGCTCTGTGGATCAAGGCAAGGAACCAAAATGGCGTCCCCCTGCTGGCCCAACTCAGTTCACCCTGCAATGGGGGAGCCCACCATGCCAGCGTAGGCGTCGCAGAAACTCTGACCCCATAGACTGTCTCCCAGAGAGAACACTCCCCTTCGTAATAGACAGCCAGTAAATCAGGGAGGGAATTTGTGTGGAACCTTCCTTGACAGGCCAGCTTTGTATGTCTAGGTGGGGAGAGCTTCCTTTTAATGTGAGGGATCAATCAAAGAAGGGCAGGTCCACAGCTCAGATGAAGTTAAATTAATCTACCCATAAAATTGCAATTAATTGGAGAGTAAACATGCCAGTGCCCAGGTCTGGAAAAATATTCTGCCAGCTCAGCGCTGTTGCTGCAGATGTACTGCTATTAATTTCAGACACTGAAATAACACACACAAGAGACACAGACACCACACACACACACACACACACACACACACACACACACACACACACACACACACACACACACACACACACACACCTATGCAGCTACAGCTGAAATCAGCAGACTTCAGAAGAGCTCCAGCTGAGTGGTGGGAATCCAGTTTTGAACACAGAATGCCACTTGTTCAGTCTTTCCCATTTCTAAGTACAGCTGAAAATGTCCCCTATTCCAGTCACTGAAGAAAAAGTGCCACCAAGGTAGCAGGACTCCATGAAATGGGGCAGCGGATTGGCTTACACAGGACAATTGTCTCTCTTCCTTCAATTCTAGATGCTTTGCCCTTGGCTTATAAAATGCAGTGGCATAGCCTGGCAACAGGTGCATCGCATGCAATTTGCTGAGCACATAGCCTGGCTCACAACCATGTTCTCCTAAGTGTGCAAAGCCTCTCTACTTAAAATAATTTTGTGATATACAAGTCACTCGCTTGATGCTGTATTCACGGAGCAGCAGCAGCACACTTGTTAACACGTTGCATTTTGGATATGCAATTCAGTCCACAAGGGATGATGATTCTAGGGAGCAGGAGGACATCTCCACAAGATCAGATTTTCAGGTATTTATTACATCTGTTTCCAACAATATCTTTCTGTTTTGAACTCTGCCTTCCACTTGATGGAACTGAAAACCAGTCTTTCCTATTGGCAAAACCCAAATCTCCTGAGATTTGGCAAGGTGTTTGCATGGAAGCCCCTTAGTCTGTAGCTCTAGAACACAGGTTTCCAACCTTGGACTAACGCCTAGGAACCTTCACCACTAAGCATGGGGGCCAAGATTTCTGGGAGTGATCGTTCAAGAACATCTGGGGATCCAAGGTTGGAAACGGCTGCCATAGAACCTTCTATCTAACAAATTCTGATCAGTGCGTGCCAGTATGAAGTGTTGGATTCCTTACCCCTGCAATTTGCCCTCCCGGCATCATAGATGGCCCTTGGGCTAGATGGCTGAGTCGGGAAGGATTGGCTGCTTGCACAGAGTCGCTGATGTCTTCCGTTTTAATCTGCAAGGAAGGGAAGAATAAATCGCCACGTTGCAGCTACCAATGAGGAACTGGCCACCAAAACCCATGGAAGAACTATTATACACAGGCACTTCCCAACTTGTATATGAATCTCTCTCTGCCTGAGGTCACTCCATGCATCGGAACTTGTTCTTCCAATTTGTGGCCCCTAGCTCACAAATCCTCGGCCACATAATGATCATAATATTTTTGAGGTCCTATAAGACCTCAAAAGAGTCTTTGCCACAGTAGACAAGCACCATGAAACCCCTCCAGAAACTGCAGGCTGGAAAGGCAGAGAAAGTGGAATTTTCCAAAAACACCTGGAAGGCACCAGCTTACAGGTGGCTCATCCAAGTTGCTTAGATTCAGGCGGCTCAACATTGATAACCTCATCCAACCCAGTTGTTCCCTTAGGCTTGGCACTGAGCCTGCCCATCCTGCCAGCTGGCATGGAGACCCTACACGTGAGTAGGCCAGCACACACTGCAAAGAACTTTGCATGGTGCACTTAGCACCGAGGTTGGTGCCACACAGAGTGGTCCCTGCTTTCCTCATCTCGACCCCCTACCCCCAGGGTGGTTGGAAGAAGTGGTCACATAAAGCTGAAGATATTAGAAGAGGTTCCAAAACCACCAGCCAGCAATTTGGTTGCCAAAGGGCAACCAAAGGTACATGAATGCACCATAAACTTTTGGGTGGTAGAACTTCTCAACAGAAGGACAAAGATGGTAAAAACAAAATAATCATTGAATTTGGAGAGGGACTGAAAGAAGCAAGATTGATCACAAGCATGAAGCCCCCAGCCAACCAGCCAGCCACAAAACCCTGAAAAAAGCAGTGCACGAAGGAATTGTATAATGTACATCCCAGGCATCTTATGTCTTTGATGGTAATAGTGACTAATGATCATTTACTCTCTTGGCAAGAGAACAGAGCCAAACTGAAATCTGCAAATCGCTTGCTCAGGGCAAGAAGATCAATGGCGTTTCTCAAGCCCTTCCTCCACCTCGAACTTTCATTCATTTGCCAAAAGTCACCATTTTGTAGGGAGAATTTAAAAAAAAACACACCAGAAAAACACAGCACTCTGGAGAACCCACTACGACTACCTTTGCATTTCAAAACTTTCTCCAGAAGGCAGACGTCGTTCAGAGACTCTACCTGGACAGCCATATGACTTTGGCTACAGGAAAACACAAGTGTGACACCAGCCTGCCACAAGGTCTTTAGCTTACATTTGTATGTGTATGTGAAAAGGCGGCTTGGGTGTGAACAACAGTGTGCTACAGGTGCGTAAAATTATACATGATGTGCAAGAAACAAGAGAGGATATATTATTGTTTGCTGCTAACACTGGCACCTGAATTCATTTGCAGAAGTGGACGGGGAAAAAGGTTGAAGGGTGCAGACATACTTGCACTTTTGGTGAAGGCTCATGTGGTCTAAATAATAAGGGCATTTGAGGTCAGGGAAAGAGCAATATGCTGTGTGCTGTGATTCTCACATCCAAATGGGATATCAGTTTCAAGAGACACTTAAGTTCATATCACTGTCAGTTGAACACTTTCTCTGCTGCTCTGCAGAGGGGTAGGGGAAGTGAAGCTATGTTTCCCCCCTGTGCTAGACCTTCACTGGTGCTTGCTGTGTATGCACAAGGCAAAGGAAAAAACATACTGTACTTTAATCTAAGTATAGCATGTCTTTCCCTTTGCCTTGTGCATAGTGTCAATTGAGAAACTGCCGACAGCCATGGTTTCAATCAGCACTTGGCACAACGACTAGGCTTCCCCCCCAAATAATTTAATCTTTGTGATTCAGTACAACAGTGATGCTGTAGCACAGGGTCCTTTTCCAAGGAGAAAGGCCGGGTAAAAATACTCTAATATAAAATAAAATAAAATAAAATAAAATAAAACAAAATAAAATAAAATAAATAATTCCACTTTCCCTGATCAGGGAAGGAGGGCAAGTACACAATTTGCTGATAGCTTGAAGCAACTCATTTATTAAGACAGTTCACAATAATGGAAATTAATATCAGAAGGACTTTTGGGAGCATTGACAGCTACAAGGCTTCCCATGGATAGGCCCCTTATTTTATGATTGTGAATTTATTTTATTTTACCTGATCATATTTGTAACTTTACCCATTGTGACGGCCTTTAGCCAATACAATAAAGTGAGCGGACAGCTGCAAGGCTGTTTTAGTCCATTTCCGGTGATGGCACCTTCTGGGAATGGCCTAAATTAGAGCTCACCCATTAGCACCAAAAAAGGAGAAGCCCCTGAAAGAGGCTCAAAATGGTTAGGGTGCTCTGGGGACCAACTAGTCGGCTTCAGTGATGCACCAACAATGGAAAAAAATGACTGACTGAATGATATCAAATGTATGACTGCCTCCTGGACAGTTTTTAAATGGGATTAAATCATGCCATGAAGGATCAGGCTATTTTTAAGTTAGCAGTCCTAGGGGTTACCTCGAGGAACGGAGTGATGTGCATATATTGAGGTCCAGCTTTTGTTTGCTGGAATTGAGCCAGGGGGCAATGAGCAAAGGCATAGGGAAGCTCCCAAGGAAGGCATGACGGCAAGAGTCCCTGATGGTTTGCCCCCAGTGCCTGTCCTACAGAGACGAACTGCCATGGAAGGTCCATTTAGTTCTCTTCACTTCAGGAGAATTAAGATTTGGGGTCTACAACTGCCAACCAGTAGGGTCAACATCTGGAGTCACTGGAGTCTCAAAAGATCACTTGTGGTGACTGTCGTGGCACACACAGCTTATCCCGAACTCTACTCTTGAAATTGATCTAAAACTTTTTTAAAAGCCTGTGTGTGTCTCTCTCTCTGTGTGTGTGTGCATGCGCTTGCATGCTCGCGTGAGTGTGTGTGTATGTTTGCTCCAGGCCTCCTGTTGATTTAACCAAGATTCTACAATTAGGTAAACCACAAACTGGTGGTTACATTCAGCTAACAGTCCTGATGAGTTCAGGATATGTGCTAGAGGTATTAAATATGAAATAATATTGGGCTCCCTTGCTACATCATTGCAATAATTGGGCTAAAGTTCCAGTACAGAAAGGCTTTGGAGTTGTAAAGAGGTGCCTTTTGCAAAAATAGCTAAGAGGGAAATGAAGGAAGGTATTTAAGCAAAGTTTTGAGAAGTTCTATTAAATTAATAAATCTTAGAAGAGCAGATGCTGAAAGATATTTCTTATCATTATAATATTCTTGTTATGTGAACACATTTTAAAGAAAAAATTATTTCCTCCACCTGTCTTTTTTGTTCACTTCTGTTAATTATTTCTTTTCCTTGTATGCAATTATTAGTCTGTGAGTCCCTCTCCTTTTCTTTAATAATCAGGGAAGCAGTTGATTTGTCTTAGGGTGTGACCACATTGACACATAGTATGGGAAATGCTTTAGAATTTGCATTATTTCCCTTTTATTTTGACATGAGATAAAAGTCAATATGAAATAGTTTGGATTATCCTCACCCCACCCCTAAATTGTAGCTTTTTCCTTTGCCACAGGAGCTTCTTCTTCTTCTTTTTTTTTTTTGGGAACTAAATGAGTTTACTGTATATACTTGAGCATAAGTTGACCCGAGTATAAGCCGGGCCCCCTAATTTAAACCCACAAAACTGGGAAAATTTATTGACTCAAGTATAAGCCTAGGGTGGGAAATGCAGCAGGGCCTGGCAACTCCTCCCCTGTGAGCTGGGTTTGTGTGTGATGTTTAAAATGACTTTTAGCCACCGAGGCAAGTTCTTGAGTTGGTGGCTAAAAGTCATTTTAAACATTGTTTTAAAATGACCTTTTAAAAAGTCATTTTAAACACGGGGGGGGGGGGTCAGGAGAAGTGGCGCACAATGTTTAAAATGACTTTTAGCCACTGACCCAAACTTGCCTCAGTGGCTAAAAGTATTGACCCGCATATAAGCCGAGGACCCCTTTTTTCAGCCCAAAATTAGGGCTGAAAAACTAGGCTTATACTCGAGTTTATACAGTATATTGGTTTGGACAAAATGATTACTTGAGCCAATTTGGAGTGGTTTGCAGCCTTTGTGTTTAAAAAGCCATTCTGGCTAGCTGCAGAAGCAATGAGAGAAACAGGGCAGTGGGGAAACCAGTTGCCATTTGAATCATCTTCTTTTCACACCCGGCCCCTGAATCTGCTTTCATCTTCCTTTCCTCTTCTGTTTCCTTTCCCTTTTATTTTTTTTTATTGAGGGTTGCTATCCTTGCAGTAGGACAGCTGGCTGACCATGGGGAGGAAAAAAGAGCAATGCATTGCCAGAGGGAAATATTAAGGTAGTCCTGATCTAATTGAGCTTCCACTACATCTGGATGACCACCGTTAAGATGCCTTAAAACTTCCTCCTCATTATCAGATTCCTCACTCTTCCCTGTTTAACCTTTCTAAAGGTTAGAAAGAAAGAAAGAAAGAAAGAAAGAAAGAAAGAAAGAAAGAAAGAAAGAAAGAAAGAAAGAAAGAAAGAAAGAAAGAAATGGGGAAGGGAAGATGAAAGCAGACCCAATCCTAGACCCCTCCTTTGAAATAGGGAGCAAGGGATTTAAACACTTAACAAGCTGTAAACAAGGCTAATTTCCTTCCCCCTTCTTGCTGAATTTGGTGCAATAAGCACAGTGAATTAACCTGGGGAATTCTGATTTATCAAGTGCACTCTCATAGCAGATTGCAGTCATATTTTCTGGCTGTGAAGCCTCAGTCTTAGATTGTAACTCACAACAACCATGAAAACAAGAAAAGAAATGCATCTATAATCCAAAAAATGCTGACCTCATACGTTGTCTTGATGAGATTTAACACACTGTCCCTTACACAAATCAAGCAAAAATTTTCCTGTTCTCTGTACATGTATTTTTTTAAAAAATAGAAAAACAAATGTTGCAGGCATAAAAGAGGAAAAAAACCTCCAAAAGTCAAGGAAAAGATTTTGGAGGTAGAATTTGGTGTGGTGGCTCAAGAGAGTGACCATTTTGCAGATAGCTCAGAAAATGCAATTAATTACATGCCATTTTGATTTAAATTACTTATTCTGTAATATTGTATTTTCTTGACTTTGGTTAGCTTCCACAGAGAAGGTGTGTTCATCTTTTAAACCAAAACATTGATTTTTATCTCAGAATCTGAATCAGCAGGTGCATCTACAAACCTTTTCCCCTTTTAGAGTTTTCCCACCCCATCCCCAATTAGATTTTAAAAAAAATACTACAGTACAAAAACTAGAATACATTTGCTATGCCTAATCCAGACTATTAATTTCATAAGTGAATGATTTATCCTTATTCAGCCAGCCTTGGATGACACATGTAGAAATAATATCAAAAGAAGCCAAGATTTTTAGCATTTTAGGCAGAATGTATTGAGTTTGCTCCTTTTGATGATTGTTTACTTCTGCATCCGGAAAACAGGATTTCTGGAAACAGCTCTTTAAACGATGTATCCTACTTGCTCTCAACGAAGGTTTATATACCGTTCCAGAAATCTCTTTACAGCTTCCTAAAACAGAGCTCTGTAGAACCTGGAAGCTTACTCTCTCAAACTAAACCAAACTAAACTAAACTAAACAAAACAAAACTAAACTAAACTAAACTAAACCAAACAAGACTGGCTGGAGTGATCTCCGAAAATCATTAATACATTTTCCTACCAGAAGAGGGAGACCAGAAGTGCTAAATGTTTTATAGCAGACTACATTAAGCATATAATTATATAAAAGAAGTCCGATACAGAACTGAGCTCAAGGAAGCCTTCCTACCCACCTGGAACATGCTGCACAACTGGTGCGAAAATCATTGGAACAACTGCATCAGAAGACAGTTGTGTTAATAAAAGGAATAATTCTAAAAGCAAACACCATCATTTTCATGCCTAATTGACATGGTTCAACGCCCTCCTTTTTACCCCCGCTTTGAAAGAAACAGGAACACACTTTCCTTAACAATTTCCCTTTTGTCCACCAACATGGTCGCTGCATCCATCTAGCATTTTGTAACCAAGAGAGAACAAAAAAAGTTATGCTTCCCTCACCTTCTCCTTCTGCTTGTTGCCTCCAATTTATGAAAAAAGGGACCTGTCTTTGCAAGCAAAATCCTTGAAGATCCTCTACACCACCACCACCACCCCCAAGTTCCCAACAACCACGCAGAAGTCCTCGCCTGAGCCACCTCTGCAAAGTCAATCCACAACAGCCACCAGGTGGACAGAAAAGAGGTCAGTTACGGGAGCATGAAGCTTTTCTGCCGGTGAATGATAGGATCCCGATCTGCACCAAGTGTGGTAGGAAGGCGAGCCATTTCCAAACTGAAATCAATTTTTACTGCTGCCAGAACAGAACGGGTTGAAAACAAGCCAAACAGAACGGGGTGTGTTGATTACATCTTGCCTTTGAACCGCCTGAGAAGAGGAGGTATCCACCTGGCATTAAAAAGGGGTGCCAGTCTGGGCACTTTTTAAATCTCCTTTCGAGCAGAGCATTTCTACCACCCTTTGCAAACCCGGGGGCTCCACATGTTCAGGAAGAACATGGAACAAGCGAGCGGCCCAACAACTGGAAGATGGCATTTCAGCCACACCTGGTTTCAAGGTGTTCTCCTGACCTCCTTCCAATCCTTGCTGCTCCCCTCCCCTCCTTATCAATTAGAAATGCAACCCGACCACAGAAAGAGCAGGATTCCAGAGCCAACTTTTTAAAAATCCGTTGCATATGCAGATCTGCAAGGAAAAAAAACCATATGCAGATTTACAGTGCAAAGCCTTGTTACGCTTCCTGGGGTTTTGTCTGATTTTAATGCTGGAGACAAATTAGCCTAGGCAAAAGAAGAAGAAAAAGCACCAGGAGATGGTACATTTCTTCCCTTGCCAATCTCAGGCTCTGGGATTTTCTGCAGGGAGATCAACGTGCTGCCGATAAGGCCGCCACCTCCTTGCCCAGAAATGGCTCCTATGCCTTTCACAGCTGGGTGTCTCTAAAGGTGGGAAAGCTGACAGCTGAGGCTTCCTTTGCCCACCTCCGCAGGTTGCCGCATGAAGTAAGCTGCAGGTGCAGAACGTCTCGCTGGCAGTTAAGTATCCAAAGCCGTTCCCCAAAACAGCGAAAGGGAATGTGCAAGAAAAATGTTTCTGCATCAGTTGCTTTCAAGGACATAAGAACCTAAGAACCTAAGAACAGCCTTGCTGGAACAGGATGCAACCCATCCTGTTCAACATTCTGTCTCACACAGTGGCTCACCCTTTGCTTCAGGGTGTATTCCCAAGCAGATGTCTGCACCTGCTTAAGAGTCCCTACAAATGGCATTGAGAGAGATCCTGCCTATCTCTCCAACATGGAGGTTGTCATCTTTGAAGACTTCTGTGATGCCAACCAGACAGGTTGTGGAAAGCATGGAGACCTGGTAGTAAAAATGCAAAAGAAAGTGTGCTGCTTATATACCGCGATTAAAGCACTGGGAGGTTTATAATTTAATTGCAAGACGACACGTTGCCACCCCCTCCCTAGTGAGTTGGGTCTTCATTTCATGGATCTCAAAAGGATGGAAGGCTGAGTCAACCTTGAGCTGGCTAGCATAGGATGAATCCTGGTCACAAGCACAGTTTTAAACTGCATACCAGTTTAACCACTGAAACACAATCCTCCGAAGGTTGTAGTTTTGAATCAGCGATACAGTAAAGATTGGGCCTTGAGGACTAGAATTGCAAGGAGTTGATCAGACTGCGGTGTAAACAGGGCCGGTGCTAGGTTTTTTTGCACCCTAGGCGAGGGGTGGGGGTGGGGTGGACGGGGGAAGGAGCGACGGGGGTGGCGGCGGCGGGGCAGCAGCAGATGGTGGGGGATGGCGACCGGGGCGGGGGGAGGTGGGCAGCGATGGGTACAGGGGGATGGGGCGGGGGGCAGTGAATGGTGGGGGACAGGGAGGGGGCGGGGGCGGATGGCAACGGGCATGGGGGGCGGATGGCAACGGGCATGGGGGGCGGCGGGCGGGCGGCGACGGGCGGCTGGCGGGCGGTGGGGGGACGGATGGCGGTGGCCAGCGGCAGGGGGGGCGGCGGGGGGGGGGTGGCAGGCTGGCCAGTGCCCTCTCTCCATTTTGGCACCCTAGGCAACTGCCTAGTTCGCCTTAATGGACGCGCCGGTCCTGGGTGTAAATGCAGGCAGGCCACAGGAAAACAGCTGCTGTCGTCAAACCCCCCCCCCCACTTCTTCCAGTGATATGACTGGAATCTGGAATCCCTTTAGTGGAGGGTCTGTTGCACTACCAATCACAGAATCCATTGTGTAATGGATAAATTTCATACAGGGGGCATGGATTAGAGATGGGCAAGGATTAAAAACTGAATTGCAAAATTTTTGGAACATCAATAATTTGCTAATTCGTATTCATCAGAAGCAACACCCTGACGAGTATGAATGGATGAATGGAATTTTTTTAAAGCAATTTTTGATTTGCCAATTTGTTGGGGCATAGAGTCAGCTAAATCACTTAGAAGCTTCTCCTGATGCCCCTGAACCCTCCAGGTTTGGTGAGCATTAGATTTCAGATATCTGAGTTATGCACCCACAAAGGGGGCACTTTCCTTGGGGAGTGACTCTTTGTCCCCCCCCCCATATGTTTTAGGCTACCACCTCTATAATCCCCTTCCTTGATGGATGGAATTCAAAACAGATGGAGGATCTATGATTTCCCACCATTGTTGGTCCAGAGCAGTGGTGGCGAACCTTCCGTACTCCAGATGTTTTGGGCCACAACTCCCAGAATTCCAAGCTTGTATTACCAATGACAAAAGACAGTGGGAGTTGTGGTCCAAAACATCTGGAGTGCCGAAGGTTCACCACCACTGGTCTAGAGCAATGGCTAGACCAAGTCCTGAGGGAGTCCATGGGAATCCTGGATTCAAGTCCCTCATCAGGTACCTGGATAACCTGAAAGAATTGACCATCTTGTGCTCCTTGGATGCAAAGTGGACTAGACACATACAGGCGTATGTCTTTGTGAACACCTCTGGTAATGTAATTTTCGGTTCATGAAAGGAAATCCGTTGAAAATAATGCCTCGGTTTACAAAAAAAAATCTGAAAAGCCTCGGTTTACAAATTTTGTCAGAGCAAGTTTCTTGGGATGTATTGCACCCCCATGCGTTTCCAGTTTATGAATTTTCTGCAGTACGAAATGTCCTGGAGAACTAATTAATTTCACAAACCAAGGTATGCTTGAGTGGTCCCCCGCCCTTTCACTGTTCATATACTGCAGTCCCGCTATATCGTGGGACTGCAGTACATAAGAACATAACATAAACATAAGAGCATAAGAAGAGCCATGTTGGATCAGGCCAAAGGCCCATCTAGTCCAGCTTCCTGTATCTCACAGTGGCCCCACCAGATGCGTTTGGGAGCGCATGAGACTAGAGCTCTGTCTCCTGATACCACTCCCCTGCATCTGGCCCTTGAAGTACCCTGATTTTTTTAAGCCTGGAGGTTACACATCTCCCTCATGGTTTGTAACCTGTGATGGACTTCTCCTCCAGGAATCTGTCCAATCCTCTTTTGAAGGCATCCAGGCTAGGTGCCATCACCACCTCTTGTGGCAGGGAGTTCCACAGACTAACAACACGCTGGGTAAAAAAAAATATTTTGTCTGTTCTCACTCTCCCAACCCACAGTTTGAGTGGATGTCCCCTAGTTTTGGTAACCCGAAAGTACAGTGAAACCCGAAAGGCATTTTAAACATTGCACACCACTTCTCTCGAAACCCCCCCCCCGGCACAGGGAGTGGCACACGATGCCTCCAGGAAGGCAAGCCCTGGGCTCCAGCTGATTGGCACTTGGGTGGGGAAACAAAAGGTTTTTCTCCCCCACCCCAGTGCCAATCAGCTGGAGCCTGGGGCATGGGGAAGGGGAAAAAAGGTTTAGAAAGCCCAGGCTTTTAAAACCTTCCCACCTTCCCCAAGCCCCAGGATCCAGCTGATTGGTGCTGGGGTGGGGAAATAAAGGTTCTTCACCCCCACCCCAGTGCCAATCAGCTGGAGCCCCAGCTTTCTGCACTAGAGATGGGCATGACTCAAAAAAATAATTTTTCGTTTTTCATTTTTCGTTTAGGGGTCCATTTTGGTTCGTTTTCGTTTTTTGGGTTTTTTGCACATTTTTCATTTTCGTTTTCGTACGAAACGAAACAAAAAAACGAAAATGAAAATGAAAAATTTTCGTTTTGTTGGCATTCTTTTCAATGCAATGTGTCCGCCGTAACGAAAACAAAAAACACAGCAAAATTTTTCTTTTCTTTTCCGTTGTCATTTTGCTTCTGAAAAATTTTTCGTTTTCGTTTTCGTTGCGAAACGAAACGAAAAAATGAAAAAACGAAAACAAAAACAAAAATTTCGATGAGTCGTGCCCATCTCTATTCTGCACTGTTCCCCATGCCCGGGGGGGGGGGTCAGCAGAAGCGACGTGTGATAATTAAAATGCCTTTAAGCAACGGAGCCAAGCACTAGGCTCCATTGCTTAAAGGCATTTTAAACATTGTTTGTTGCGCCCCCGTGCCCGGGGGAGGGGTGTCAGGAGAAGCGGCACATATCCCTCCCCAGGCCCGACCCAACCTGCATCCACATATCGTGGATTTTCAACGATCGCGGGTCCCTAACCCTTGCAATAGATGGGGGGTTATTGTAATAAATAAATAAAATGAGAGGGTAGAATCTGTATTGAACATTTTTGCATAACAGGAAAAATGTATCCTTGACTGGAGAAAGCTGGCACAGAGCTAGGATAGGATTTTTCTTCTTCTTCTTGAAGTGCTAGATTTCCTCATGTAGGGAAATTTCTCACCCTACCATACAGTAACCCCTGGAGCTTGAATTGACTACGTCCAACGCAAAATGGAGCTATACCTTATCATCCTCTCCTGATTCTGTTCCAGGATATGTTGGCCAGTTTATCAACAGGCAGCAGGCATGTAGATTTGGGTGAACCGGTGGATATAGTCTATCTGATTTTTCAAAAGGCCTTTGACACAATCCCTCACCAGAGGCTGCTGAGAAAATTGCACAGTCAGGGGATAAGAGGGCAGGTCCTCTTATGGATTGAGAACTGGTTGAGATCCAGGAAACAAAGAGTAGGTGTCAATGGGAAATTTTCACAATGGAGAGAGGTGAAAAGCGGTGTGCCCCAGGGCTCTGTCCTTGGACCGGTGCTTTTCAGTCTGTTCATAAATGACCTGGAGACAGGGATAAGCAGTGAGGTGGCCAAGTTTGCAGATGACACAAAACTTTTCCGTGTGGTAAAAACCAGAGAAGATTGTGAAGAGCTCCAGAAGGATCTCTCCAAACTGGGGGAATGGGCTACGAAATGGCAAATGCGTTTTAATGTAGCCAAATGTAAAGTAATGCATATTGGGGCGAAAAATCAAAACTTTATCTATCAACTCATGGGCTCTGAGTTATCCGTGACAGATCAGGAAAGAGATCTTGGTGTGTTGGTGGACAGCTCCATGAAGGTATCTACCCAATGTGTGGCAGCGGTGAAGAAGGCCAATTCCATGCTAGGGATTATCAAAAAGGGGATTGAAAATAAAACAGCCAACATTATAATGCCATTATACAAAACAATAGTAAGGCCGCATCTGGAGTATTGTGTACAATTCTGGTCACCGCATCTCAAGAAAGACATAGTGGAACTGGAAAAGGTGCAGAAGAGAGCGACCAAAATGATTACTGGGCTGGGGCACCTCCCTTATGAGGAAAGGCTAAAACATTTGGGGCTTTTTAGTCTGGAAAAAAGGCGCCTGAGGGGCGATATGACTGAGACGTACAAAATAATGCAGGGCATGAGTAAAGTGGATAGAGGGAAGCTCTTCTCCCTCTCACAAAATACCAGAACTAGGGGACATGCACTCAAATTGAGGGCTGGGAGAGTAAGAACAGACAAAAGAAAATATTTTTTCACCCAGCGCGTTGTTAGTCTATGGAACTCCCTGCCACAGGATGTGGTGATGGCATCTGGCTTGGATGCCTTCAAAAGGGGATTGGACAGATTCCTGGAGGAAAAGTCCATCACAGGTTACAAACCATGATGGAGATGTGTAATCTCCAGGCTTAAAACTAGGGTACTTCAAGGGCCAGATGCAGGGGAGTGGTATCAGGAGACAGAGATCTAATCTCGTGCGCTCCCAAAAGCATCTGGTGGGGCCACTGTGAGATACAGGAAGCTGGACTAGATGGGCCTTTGGCCTGATCCAGCAGGGCTCTTCTTATGTTCTTATGTTCTTAACATCAAAGACATCAAAAATCTGACATTGAATCTTTCAAATCAAAAAAGCGACCTCATCCTTTATGGAAAGGAATAGGCAGTAACCAAGCGAAATATCAGTCTTGATTCTTCTGGTAATTTTAGAAAAAAATAAATTTAAAAAATCGATGGGCACCTCACCTCAGGCTGATGGGGGGGGGAAATTACTTGAATAACAAATGGGGGTGATGGAAAAGGATCAAAGCTCAGTTACATAACTTGTTTCAGGAAGGTGTTTCATAAACATTTCACAAGACAGGAGAATGATGAAGGGAGAACAACTCCCAACCTGCCTATAATTATTGCTCCAGGTCTTCCTTACCCATAGAGGGGAATTTGGAATAGCAAGTATACAACCAATAATAATAATAATAATAATAATAATAATAATAATAATAATAATAATAATAATAATAATAATAATAATAATAATAATAATAATAAATGTTTTGTAACTGATCCATAAAGATTTGGCATCCGACTGACTCATGGAGACATCCTGTAATAATAGGAACACCACGTGTACTGAGGCTCAGAGTCATGGGGTGGCAGTAGTGACGGAGAAGGATGTATGATATGCTTTTGTCAGGCAGAGTGGGACGTCTCACTTATTTTTCCTTCTCACCAACATTTGGCTGACCCTTCTTGTCTAACACTCAAGAAGATCTGACAACCCTTCTCGTCCTGAAGAATTGGGAGAAGATGGTATCCTAGGCTGAAGTACAGTGACACAGCAGAGACTGATACCTTTTAAACTGTCTGAAGTCCACCATACTGAATTCTGGACTAAGGTACACAGAATTTTCAGCCTTAGTTAAGAATAATATAGAAGAACTTACAATTAATGCTTCAAGGATTTGGGGGAAAATGCAGTAGTCTTGGTGAAAGTATATGGAAATAAAGAGGTATGATTGTTCCACCGATTAAAATTTTGGTAACATTGTTGACTGTAAATGTTGCTCCTATGGTAAAACAGCTTACAATCATCTTACATATTCATCTTGGAATAACTCTAATGGTGTAACTTTCTGCAAGAAATGGAAAAAGTGAGCCCTCGTTTTTGCTTTCAAATGTTGGTTTTGGACTGTGTTCCTCACTCTGACCTTTCCTACGTGATGGGTGGTGGATACTCCAAAGAATTGTTATTTATTTTATATTATATTATTTATTCTGTTTCTGTCCTTGGCTAGATGGCCACCCTGGGGCAGCTTACAACAATCAAAATAACAACAATAAAATTAACAACATCATAAAAAGATAAATTGACACAAAAGGATTAAATACCATAACTACATCACAAAACAAGCCATCAAAAATCTAATATCCACATCAGCTACATAACGAGTACACTATAAGAAAATAAAAAGTTTGGAGTTTTCTTGGAGGAATACTGGAGTGGCTTGCCAGTTCCTACTCCAGGTGCCTACAGCACCTGGTATTCCCTGGTGGTCTCCCATCCAAGTACTAACCAGGGCCGATCCTGCTTAGCTTCCGAAATCAGGTGAGATTGGATGTGCTTGGGGCATCTAGGATGTTAGTGGCTCGGAGAACCCTGCCTAAAGCGTTACATTTTAAAAGGTTTTGTTTTTAAAGAATCAAAGGAAGGCATAAGAATTGACATGAGAAGTGATAAATATTTCTGCCCTCCTTTAACTTTCTATCTATAAAATTCATACAGTTGCCCTGCCCCTGTGCATTAATTAACATGGTCCTAAAACTCTTAGAGGCAGAGACAATGGGGATGTAGATATCAGGGTAGTAAGGCGCCCGGGGGCCAGAAAAGACCACATCCCACTCTCCTGATGGTTCTTAGCCTTGGGTCTCCCAGATGTTCTTGGATTAAACCTCCCAGAAACCTTCACCACTGGCTGTGCTGTCCAGAATTTCTGTGAGCTGTCATCCAAGAACATCTGTGGGGACCTAAGGCTCTATTGCTCTACCCCATCAGTTCACACATTTAAAGACTATACAGTGGAGCCTTGTATAACAAATGGTTTGTATAACATCAAATCTGTACAACCTAAAAAATTCCGGAGATAGAAGAAATTTGATTAACAGAATTGCCTATGGGGCAAAACTGTACAACATAAAAATGGTCGCAATTAGGGATTACTCTGTTTTCAATGCATTCCTATGGGAAATTTGTATAAAGGAAAATTTGCTTAACAGAATTTCATTTGGAACAAATTAATTCCTTTATACTGTACAAGGTACCACTGTGTATGGAAATAGCTAGCATTGTGTGGAGAGGAAAGATAAGATGAAAAGCTAGAGACCACCCATGTTATTAGCTGAGGCACAGCCTGAACCTTTTAGGTCATCACTAAGTTATTTCATTCTAGGTGGTCACTTCAGGTCACTAGCAGGATATGCTATAAAGCCAGAAGTGCACATATTTACTAGGTATTCCTACCCTTGATCGCTTATGCTTAAGCCGTTGGTCTGGGGAAGCATTTCTGCAGGACTTGAAGAATTTCTTTCTTCGCCAAGTCCTTCAGAAACAGAACTTTGCTGGCTCTTGAGCATCATAAGGGTCAGCCAGATATTCTGTGGCACCATGCATGCAACTTTGCTTCCTCTGTAGAAAATGCATTGGACCTAGCCATCAATCTGCTTTTGGAGCAAAGCTACTGAAACTCATTGGGGCTTAAGGACCACATCTTACTTGCTTTGCTCAGTTTTCAGAGCCCTCTATGAGTAAAAATGCAAGAGGACACAAAACCTTATAGACCACTTTTAAAAAGCCATCATGCAATATGTGGGCTTTGCTGGATCAAGGCCACTTCATCAGGCTTGAACCAATATGATAAAGAATAAATAAGGTCTCAGGAGGATCAATTCCCTACTTAGCATGGAAAGTTGCTGGGGTGGGGAGTAGAGCAAGAAGGGCTAGTCATTCTTTTAATATCTCATGTACCTCCAAATGCTTGTTCAAATGAGGCAGTTTGACCACACATAGCAAGAACAACTAGAAGTACAAATAAGTAAAGACTCAAGAGCCCAGTCTAATTTATCCTGTTTTCAGGGTTTCTTTGAGACAGGAGAAATTTGACATTCCCACCTTTGTCCATTACAACCCATGTTGTATTCCATGCAAATGATTGAGACATAAAGGATTCTTTGATGTGACTAAATCAGAGGCCAAGAAACTTGATCAAGGATGGGGAAAAGTTGATATGATGAATAGTTCACATTTTTACCCATAAATGGACCCTTTCTCCAAAGCTGTTCCACTACACACATGGCTCCCCATAAAGCCACTGCTGGTGCAGACATCACCAAATAAAAGAGCTATTACTCATGAATAATAATAGGCAGTTCTCTAATTGTCATCACAACGTGTCTTGACTTGCTCAATCAACGAGGAGGAACAGATGCCAAAAAAAAAAAAATCCCTAAAGAAACATCATGAGTGAGAAATGCAGCATGTTATTCCTGTAGTCCAGCCGTTGATAAAAACTAGGACAGTACCAAAATGGAAAAGAGACAAGTTTATCCTTCAGTTCTTCCTCTTCAATTGCCCTATCATGTTTCATTGATCATTCAGAGGATCTGCTAAATGGGTAATCAATAAATAAATCTCTCCTTCACAATAAATCCATGAAATAGGTCATGAAACTGCCCTTGCTTCGATCGGGCTTTGTGATGCTACACAAACAAATTTGATTATACAGCACAGTTATATCTTCTGGCCTTATACTCTCTGGTTGCCTTGATCACATCACTAGTAGGAGATCAATGCCTTCTGCAAGTGGTGTTCTGCAGCTGCTAAGAGGGATACAGAACAGGAGTGAAACTGAGGGCTCAGCACACATATTACGTTGCTTAGCTTTGTGTTTTGTCTTCACAACCTAAGCGTATCCTCTGTTTACATGTTCTCATCCATATTGCTTGGATGAGAAAGTATTTTTTTTTTTGCATCACATCTCTGGAACACTTGCATAATCTCAGCTCTGGATTTATCAAGTAGATCTTGGCCCTGAACAAATGAAATAAGTAATTTTTTTGTTTCATTTTGGTTTTTGGAAGGGAGAGATTTTTATGGAGAGCAATGCATTGTTTTCAAGCACTCCAGGTGTGTGTTTTTTAATCACTAAATATGGATAGCTCAGTGATTTAGGAATCTGGCTGCAGAATAAAAAGTTGGGAGTGTTATTCCCCTCTGTGCCTCTTGTGATTAGGGCCAGCCTGGGTGACCTTGGGCGAAAGCTGCACAGCCCCAGAGCATCCTCAGAAGAAGGGAAGGGCAAACCCCTTTGGAATATTCTCTACCTGGAAAGGTTGTCTGATAACCTGATGTGCATTATTATTATTTGTCATATTCTCTCACTAAAATTTTATTTCAGCCTCAATAAATACCCTACGGCAATTACAAAAAGATGCAGGTATAACTTCTCAGAGTAAAATCCATCAGTAATCTACCATATATACTCAAGTATAAGTCGACCCAAGTATAAGTCGAAGCCCCTAATTTAACCCCCAAAAACTGGGGAAACTTATTGACTTGAGTATAAGTCTAGGGTGGGAAATGCAGCAGGGCCTGGCAGCTCCTCCTTTGTGAGCTGGGGGAGCAGTGTGTGATTTTTAAAATGACTTTTAGGCACCGAGGCAAGTGCTTGCCTTGGTGGCTACAAGTCATTTTAAACATCGCGTGCTGCTCTCCCGAGATGCGGGGGGGGGGTCAGGAGAAGTGGTGTGCAATGTTTAAAATAACTTTTAGCCACAGACCCAAGCACTTACCTCGGTGGCTAAAAGTCATTTTAAACATTGCATGCCACTCCCCTGCAACATGGGTGGTGGTGGTCAGGAGAAGTGGCGCACAATGTTTAAAATAACGTTTAGCCAACAACCCAAGCACTTGCCTCAGTGGCTAAAAGTATTGACCAAAATATAAGTCAAGGGCCCCTTTTTTTCAGCCCAAACGTAGGGCTGAAAAACTAGACTTATATCCAAGTATATAAAGTAATTTTCCTTGGATCTCATGGAGGTTTTGACTGAGTGCTCAGTGTGAGACCGTAGAAGGATCAAACCACAGCTGAGTGCTGTACAGGCGGGTATGGTGCAATGTTCCATGAGCTTCCCACACTCTTTGCTTAGCATATGGCCAAAGAGTTGAGAAAGAGTGTCCTCCGAAAAGCCCGTTTTCCTTAGGACATTCCCACGCATGTGTTTTTGCCCAGGGGCATGCCAGTTGGCCTCTATCTGGAGATCTCTAGGCCCAGGTACTAGAATTCACAGGGCAGTTCTTCCGCCCATTCCCAGATCTTTGCTGCACAGGCGTCATGACTGTTTTTCCTTTCCCAAAGCCACAGCATATTCTAGGGTTTGAAGGCACAAGATATGTGTGTAGGTTTTATAAGAATCATAGAATCATAGAATCATAGAGTTGGAAGAGACCTCAAGAGCCATCTAGTCCAACCCCCTGCCATGCAGGAACCCCATCACAATATTTCCAACAGATGGCCATCCAGCCTCTGCTTAAAAACCTCCACAAAAGGAGACTCCACCACCCTTTGTGGCAGCATATTCCACTGCCAAACAGCTCTAATTGTCACAAAGTTCTTCCTAATGTTCAAATGGAATCTCTTTTCCTGTAGTTTGAAACCATTGCCCCGAGTCCTAGTCTCTGAAGCCATGGAAAATAAACCCGTTCCCTCTTCAATATGACATCCTTTCAAATATTTAAACATCGCTATCATATCCCCCCTCAGGCTTCTTTTAGAGAGGCTAAACATTCCCTGCTCCCTAAGCCATTCCTCATAAGACATTTCCTCCAGACCCTCAACCATCCTGGTCGCCCTCCTCTGCACCCGCTTGAGGTTGTCAACATCCTTTTTAAACAGAGGCGCACAGAACTGGATGCAGTACTCCAGGTGGGGTCTGACCAGAGCAGAATAGAGTGGTAGTATCACTTCCCTCGATCTAGACACTATGGTTCTGTTGATGCAACCAAGAATCACATTGGCTTTCCTGGTCGCCGCATCACACTGCTGACTCATGTTCAATTTGTGGTCAACCAAGACTCCCAGATCCCTTTCTCAGGTACTATTCTCCAGCCACATGTTCCCCATCCTATATCTGTGCAATTCATTCTTTTTACCTATATGTAGCACCCTACATTTCCCTCTGTTTAAATCCATTCCGTTAGCTTTGGCCCAGCACTCTAGTCTGTCAAGGTCCTTTTGGGTTTTCATCCTATCCTCTAGGGAATTAGCAACCCCTCCCAATTTGGTATCATCTGCAAATTTAATTAGCATACTCTCTATTCCTTCCTCCAAGTCATTAATACAGATATTGAAGAGCACTGGACCCAGAACAGAATCCCAGGGCACCCCACTGGTCACGTCTCTCCAAGCTGAAGAGAGTCCATTTATGATCATCCTTTGGGTGCGATCAGTCAACCAATTACAAATCCACCTAACAGTAGCACTATCTATCCCACTTTCTACTAACCTCTTAGCAAGTATACCATGGGGAACCTTATCGAAGGCCTTACTAAAGTCCAGATAAGCAATAGAGAGAGAGCCAGAAAGTCCTTAAAGCTGCCTGCAGGAATCATTTTCACTAAAATGGTGATGGGACATCAAGAGGATGAAACCTGAGACCAAGCATGATGATGGAATTGATACAAGGAGCACCCCCCAGCTCAACCTCCTTGCCCACAACTTGACTTTGAAATGTGACTGATGCTGGTGGGATCCTGCCTCCAGTTATTTCCTAAAATGAATGAGAAAGCCACCTGCAAGTATTTATGAAATGCATGCCGAAATGGGGACCATCTCTGGAAATATCTACGCTTTCCTTGTTCCAAGTCCATTTTCAAATGAAAACCTAGGGCAATGTGAGTGCCACAACCCTTTCCTGAAAACTGGCTAGTCTTCCTTCCTGTGGTCCATGGGGACCACTTCTTGGTTGGTCCAATATCTTCAAGTCAGTATCTCTCCCTGAGAACACTGGATGCTTATTGATATGGCTTCCTTCTTTGTCAGCCTCTTCCCACACCTCAACACTGCTTGTCCCTCTTCCTAAGTCGCTAAATTCAGGTTTCTCCTCTTCACCTTCATAGGTTGGCAGGACCACACCCATTCCCATCGCTTATCTCTTATCTCTTTCATCCCCTCCTTCTCCCCCGTCTTTCCTTATCACTTCACGCCTTCCATTATGGCTCTTCTCCAGTGCAGAAGACGGTCTGTTACAACCCCTCCCCATGCTTTCTTTTCCTTTTGGACTCCTGGTTAAATACATGGAGTCAAAGTCCCCCAGAGCGCCATGATACCATCGCTGGCTAAGAGGAAAGAGAGTTCTGAAAGCCATCTGAGGAATCTTCAAGACCGTACAGCACAGATCATGATGTTCAAAGATGACCATCAAAAAGGAGAATGAGACAGCCGAGAAGAATCAACTGAAGTCATGCCCCACCTTGGATGGGAATTCATGTTGGCAAGAACTGCCAAGGAGCAACAGCTGGTCTAGAAGGAAGAGAAGACGCAAACAAGAAACCCAGAACAAACACTAACCAAACAAGATTGGTTGCAGTTTGTACTTCTCTTTTTCAGTACTTCAGTCCGCTAGCTCTGTCCTACACCTGGGCATGATATTCTTCCTAACATCCAGAATGGAGGCAAGATGTCTAGTGTGATGCAGATTGTCTACTGTGATGCAGCTTGGACACCCATCCTATTCCAACTTGAAGAGGAAATGTTTCTGTGCCTGCATCCTAAGGGGAAGAGCCCAGCACAGGAAAAGATGAAAAGAGATGGAACAGAAGGCCTGGCACCAGCAAGGAAGAGAGTGAGAGTGGGACCAAGGACAGGTTGGGAGGAAGGCAGGAGACAGATGCTCCAAGGCCCCAGCCAACGGAATGACCAAGAAGGATGGGAGGGTAAAAGAAACCCTGCAGGGCATCCAGCAGAGATATCCTAAAATTGGCTGGTTCACAGCCACTTTGCATTGCAGAGAGTTAATTAAATGAGTGTGTGCATTTAATTACACACACACACACACACACACACACACACACACACACACACACACACAGACAGAGCACTTATGCCTTCCAAAGGGTTCAAAGGAATGTGTGCACAGTTGTGAGGCCAACTAGCAGTGAAATATGGGTCAAGACAGAGGCAGGACTTCCATTATGCCCTAATTAAGTCCACTCCACATCACTTGGGCTGGTTTTCTAAGAACACACTCTGGGGGATTTCCCTGTACTTTCAGCTCAGCCACAGCAAGAACCAGACACCCTGAAGCCAAAGCCCTCTGATCGCTATACTAAATGTATGACTGTATAACACGATATCTTCCTTGCTCCCGGTGTAGTTCAACTTTGGAACTCACTGCCACAAGATATAGTAACGGTTGCCAAAAACAGATGGCTTTCGAAGGAGACGAAAGGAACCCCTGATTAATGGCATCCCCTTGCATGTTGGGGCGACATGCTGCCTTTGGTAGAAGTGGTGATCCATAGTCTAAACTATACATAGGCATACACTAGCAGCACCCATTGATGGCCTGGCCATGCAGGCTGAAGGACACTAGGAGCAGTTGTGTGTGTGTGTGGGGGGGGAAGGAACTTTCACTGTTAGCCCAGAGAGTTAATGCTAGCACTGCCTCAAATAAGAAGTACTAATATATAGAAGGACAAGGATTGTTGCCTTCTAACAGCTAGTGAACACAGAGGAATAGTCACTGGTCAGCAGCACCATCTCCCAGGTACAATGCAAAGCAAAGTTGGGCTGCTTATATTTCACCCCGTAGGGCTTAATGCCCTCCCTGGATGGCTTCCAATTCAATTATGCAGGCTACACATTGCCTCCCCACCCCAGGATCTGGGTACGTAAATGGCCAACTTTGAAAGGATGGAAGTCTGAGTTGATCCTGAACTGGCCACCTGAGCCCATCAGGATCAAGCTCAGGTTGGGAGGAGAGGGTTAGCTGCAGTGCTGCAGTTTAATCACTGCACCACAAGGCTCCCAGCAAAGGATTACAAGGAAAGCCTCTGGCTTGATTTCAGGAGTAGCAGAACTCCAGCCAGTGTATATCGCGGGGTGTTTTTAGGCCTACCTAGGGAGTGTCCTTGGGTCTAGCACTGATCTTACCCATCCATTAATGCCCATTGGACAGGAAACTCTGGAAGACACTTCCCTAATCCAGTTAAACCTTCCCTGAACATCAAGGTCTCTAAGTGCTGGCGTATTCCTACTCCTTCTGGTTTGCTGCTCCACCATCTCCTGCTAATTTTCTCTTCTGCACAGGCTTTCTGTTTCACAATTCCCAGCGAACCACTGAACTCTGTCCAGGGTTCTCCTGTGACCACTGGAGGAGGTTCCCTCCAGACCCAGGTCTCTGACTGGCAAGGGCCATTGAAAGATATCTTTGGTGCCATACAGGATGCCTCTGGATCGACCTCTCAGTGCCGCATGTCAGCTCCCTGGGACCAATGCAACCCAAGGCGACTGGGAAAATGGGAGAGCGCGAGGTGCCCCGTTCCTTCCCTTTGCTGACAGTTCCCACACTTCCCATCTTCCCATCCATGCCACCCGCACGCATCAGAAGGGAAGGCACTGCTCTTTGTTTACATCGGCAGATGGGAACAAGCAGGAACTAGCAACAGGCAGCAGCTGGGGAGGCTAAACCCGGTGCCTGTTGCAGCAGCCTCGGAACATTCTCTCCTCCGGCTCTCCTGCCACACCTTGATCTGGGCTCTGTTGTTGTTATTATTATTATTATTCTGTGCCATCAAGTTGGAACGGACGTATAGAGACCCTGACAGGGCATTCAAGGTAAAGCGAGATATTTAAGGAGTGGGTTTATCAGTTCCATGCCCCTAGAACAGGGATTTGAGCCCTGGCCTCCTGTCTCTTGGTCTGTCATGCTCTCAAGTCCATTGCACCACTCTGGGTATTTGGGTTCTGCAGCGCAAACGTCATTGTGGAATGTTGGGAGAGACCAGTTCATAAACGAGAGCCATTTCCCTTTTGACACCAGCTTCTAGGGCTTTGCACACATCCTCTGATTCCAGGATTTTGAATGTACAGTAGGACCCCCGTATCCACTGATTCATTATCCACTGATTCAGTTATCCACGGTTGGCAGAGGAAAACAATGAATAATTCAGAAGCCACAAAGCAAGCTGTAAAGCAAGTTGTTGTCACAAACAGCAGCTGTAAAGCAAGCTATTGTCACAAATAGCATCTGTAACGCAAACTACTGTCACAAACAGCGGCCATAAAGCAAGCTACTATATCAAAACAGCAGTCATATAGCAAGCTAATGTCAGGAAACAGCAGTTTGGGGGTGGGTGGGCAGGTGTTCCCTCTTATCCATGGTTTTCATTATCCACGGGAAGGCCTGGAACCAATCCCCAGCAGATACTGGGGTCCTACTGTACTGTATCCTGATTCAGCCCAGAATGATCTGGGCCCTATCCAACTGGATTGTTACCCTGGATCTGGACTGATTTGTACACCTCCTGTGGATTTGTTCTGGGAAACCAAAACGGATCTCATTTGTTTTGTTTTGTTGTTTCTTTTTCTTTTTCTTTTTCTTTTTCTTTTTTTTTTTTTTTGCACTGATGTATGTGAAAATCAGAAACACAACCAGTTCTTTTTTAAAAAGGCCAGATTTCAAACTGCTATTTCAGGGGGGCTTGAAGACAAAGCATTTATTTATATTCAATTTTTTAAAAAAATGGTTGCAATTTATTTCACATCCAATTTGATATGTGCTGCAGATAATTCAGTTTCCATTTCACTATTTTTTAAGGCTGGCTCAATTTGGGCTGGCTCAATTTATATGGTATCCCTTCACCCTTGTTCTTCCTTGTTTTGCTGTAACTGGTACTATTTATATATACAGTAGTACCTTGTATAAAGGAATTAATTCATTTCAAATGAAATTCTGTTAAGCAAATTTTCCTTTGTACAAACATCCATAGGAATGCATTGAAAACTGATTAATCCCTAACCATGACCGTTTTTCTGTTGTATGGATTTGCCCCGTAAGCAATTTCCCACTATCTTCAGAAATGTTTTCCTTTAAGCGGATTTTCTGTTAAACAAACTGCTTGTTGTACAAGCGTCCTCTGTATGTATTTTGGATTTTGTCATTGACGGCAATAAAGTATTCATCATTCATTTGACTTTCAATGATAAATAATTTCTCAGAAGAGCAACCATGTTAGGTCAGACCAAACATTCCTACAATCCAATATGTGGACAACCTGCTGCCTTTGGGGAGCTAACCTAGGAGAGTCAAAGCGGCCTGTCACCTGGGGTGGCTGTCAAGTTGGATCACGCCCAAGCATTTGCCAATGACTCAGACACCCAAATGTACCAGTTTTTAACAGTCTCATCACTTCTCCTTCCTGCTTAATTGTAGAACCATAGGCTGAACCAGTCACTGCATGTGGTCCCTCGAAAGTCCTGGGTTCTGCAATGCTGGCTGGAATACTTTCCCCACCAACCATGCATTGTTTGACTCAATATGTTCGGTGTTTCTAGCAGTGCTTAACTAAACTTCTTTTGTCCTTCTTGAAAGCACCCTTTATTTTGTTCTGGCATGCATAGTTTAGTAGTAGAGATGGGCACGAATAAAAAAAAATGACGTTTCATTTCGTTTCATTTCCTTTTTCGTGAATTTCTGTGGAAAAATTTGTTTCATTGGTTCGTTAATTCATTATTTCTTTTTACCCGCTTTGCATGATTTAAAGCATTTCCGCGTGCAAGGTTGAGGTGAGAGGGCGAGCACTAGCAGGGCTCACCCTAGTCCTGGACTTGGGAGGGGGAGGGGCGGCAGATTGCTCTCTCTCTCTCTCTCTCTCTCTCTCTCTCTCTCTCTCTCTCTCTCTTTTTTTTTTTTTTTTTACTGTGCCATGGCCGTGCTGCAGCTGTAGCATGACCATCGGCTCCCCCCCCCCGGTCTTTTCCTGGTCGCCGTCCCAGAAGCCAGGAAGACTGGACCTCTGGACCAGCACCAGGTAGGAGACATCTCCGCCCCCCATTAACGAAACAAACCAAACCGAACCAATTTTTCTCGGTTCGGTTCGGTTCGTGTTAAATTTGCCCCTAGTGTCATTATTCATTTCATTGCGTAACGAAATGAATAATGAACAACAACAACAACAACAACAACAAATCGTTTTGTGCCCATCTCTATTTAGTAGTGGTATGGCACTTCCTATGACCTTCCTTGCTACAGGAAGCCCTACCTGCCTCTTAGCCTGGCCCAATCAGCCCAGGCGGTGAGAAACTAGAAAGTGCCACTATCTGATGCCTCAGCAGCAATCTGCCTGCTGAAAAAGATGCTGGTGTCAAGGAAGAAGAAAGGGGGTGGTGGAGAGGAAGGGTCCGCATTACCAGTATCCGCTGATGAAAACAGCGACAAGAAGGCAAGTAGTGGAATGAGGGTTTGTGTGGTCAAAACAGATGAATGCTTTCCTTAGAAGTGAAGCTAATGCCATCTACCAACACCCTTCCAAGCCTCCTTCCCTTCATGAGTCAAGCTAGGTACAGTCCTCATAGTAGCTGGAGTGAGAGTGGGGAGAATGAGATTTCTCTGTCAGCAGTGTATTGGTAAAAGCTAATATTTTCAATTGGAAACAAAAAGCATTTTAGACGAGCTTGGTCCTGAATATGCATTCCAGACTCATTCACTTTTCAGAAGAGCTATCCCTGATAGAAAGGAAAGCTGCTAGAATTACTTTGCGCATGGGGTGGGGGTGGGGGGTTTCTACACAATTGATTAGATTACATTTGGGGGCAAGCTATGCACAATTCCTTTGAAGGGGAAAGATATGGGGGCTGTCACAACGAGTACCTGAAGTCCAAAACAGATCATCACTCCACTCATGAGGGGTTCCACTGTGCATCCTAAATGCCTTCAAAAGAGGATTGGACAGATTCCTGGAGGAGAAGTCCACCACAGGTTACAAACCATGATGGAGATGCGTAATCTCCAGGCTTAAAACTGTGGTAATTCAAGGGCCAGATGCAGAGGAGTGGTAGCAGGAGACAAATCTCTAGTCTCGTGCACTCCCAGAGGCATTTTGTGGGGCCACTGTGAGATACAGGAAACTGGACTAGATGGGCCTTTGGCCTGATCTGGCATGGCTCTTCTTATGTTCCTATATCCTCAAAAACCTAGAAGGCAGAACTTAGAGATCCAGTCACCTCACTGTGAGAGGGGAGGGGCAAGATAGAAGGAAATACACCCCCCTCTTTCCCAAGCTCTACCTTTGATACACTCTTGAAGACCAGAAGAAAGTTAGCATGGGCATATTTTCCAGCATCGAATATCAGAACCACAGAACCACAGAACCCTAGAATCATAGAGTTGGAAGGATCCTACAAGGCCATCAAGACCAACCCCTTGCTCAAGACAGGAGTCCAAACCAAAGCAGGTGTGACAGGCAGTTGTCCAAATTGCTCTTAATATGCTGGTTTGCATGTATTGGGAATAAAACTGTGGGCGCATGCAAATCTTCCACAATTACCCCTCACAATTACCCCTCACCCCCACCCCCATCCTCTACCTCCAACGGCATGGCCCATCAACCGATATATCACGTGGGAGTCTCTCTGAACAAACAGTTGCTTATCTCCAAGACAGGCATGAATCAACATATTGATACATGTTGAGTGGAAACCACCAAGGGGTGGTGGTGGAATGGAACAAAAGCTTCACTGAGGATGAATCCCAGCCAGACGGCTGGCTGATGAACTCACCTCTTGGAAGAGGCTCAAGGGTGACGGCTCAGATTGGGATCGATTTTCCGTTTCCCCTCCAGACAGAGGGAAGAGAATCTGGGCCAGCATCAACTCTCGGTCGGCAAGGAGCCCACTTGAGTTCTGGAGAACCTGAGAGCTAGGAGGAACCTTAGAGGTCTACTCCAACCCCACTGATCAACACCAGAAGGGCTGGTAGGTGGGACACCTTCACCGATTTGCAGGGGAATAGTTCAGCACCGCATAGTTCAATGAAGGATCCAGCAGTGTCCGTGTGGGAACAGCATCTGAACCTCCAGATTGCGTGGCCAAAAACAACTACCACCACAACTAAGGTCAAGCAAATGCTTTGAAATCAGCTTGATTGGGGATTACCTGTCTGCCGAAGTCCAGGCCATTTCGTTCATTTCCTGTAGTTGGGGGGGAAAAGAAAATCAACTAAGAATACTTGGTAGAGTTATATATATATATATATATATTTCTGTAAAAAAGGTGAGAGATCCTGGTCAGTACTGCTAGTAGTAAAGGCTTCTGGGAGTTTCAGCCCACAAACACCTGAGGGCCCAAGTTTGGGAATCATTGAATGAGGTACTCAAATAAATGCTGATATGACGTTCAAAATCTCTATGGCTTGGAACCTGGGTATCTAAGTGCATTGATTTATTTAAATTCTCCCAGAGGTGGGACACCCCCCCGTGACTCACGACAAAATTAAGAAACATAAAAGATAAATTAAAAATTAATAAAAACAAGTACATATAAAGACAAAGGCAAAGACATGAAGCGTAACATTATTAAAACCTAATCAGTTAAAAAGCTATATTCAAAATAGTTTTTTTAAAAAAAAAGGATGCTACAGATATGTTAAAAACTCTCTTCCATATTAACCCCCTGAAAACTCTTGAACATACTGTTCATTCATTCCTCTATTTAACAATGTTTCTAGACCTTGTTCCAAGTCTATATATATATGGACCTTCCTTATTGTTAAGGTTTTCAGAAATTGGTGGATGGCAAACAATCAGAGGCCCTCTTTTCTTCAGCTGTTCCATATGTAGAAATGCCCCTTTGTCTCCTTGACTTATCGCCTGGTGTATCATTCCAGAGACAAAAAATATCGGAAGCCAGCTTTGCCATTAGAAGCCAAGATCCTTCAGGCAGTAGAAGATGTTCAATGAACAGAGTGGCTTTCACAGCTCCAGAAGTTGCAAATTAGTTGCCTTGTGTTCGGTGATTGGTCAATGGGAAGGAAATGGCAGGCTTCTCTTGCAAGCTGATGGTTCAGATAATGCAACTTTGAAGGGATGCACCTCTGGAGGGGTAATGTTTTGTCACTAGAGATGGGCACGACTTAGCGGTATTCCCGTTTCCGTTTCCGTTACTCGTATCTGTTACTCTACGGAAACGGTAACGGGAATTACTCCGCCAGAATTCGAGCTCGAACCGACGAACGAACAATTTGGTCTGATTTGTCGTGCTCGTTACTTGCATCGCGGCGATCGCGCAATGCCAAGCGGCACAGAAAAAAAGTTTTTAAAAGTTTAAAAAAAAAAACCGATTCCCGGCCCTAAAAGTAGGAGAAAACTGTCTGAGGGCACCTACCAGGCCAGAAGGGTGTTTTATTTGGGGGGGGGTTTTCCCCGCCCCCCTCTCCTTGGCTATTGCTACTGCTGCGCTGCTGGTACCAGGCTGGGAGGGCGCATCCATTTGCCATGCAGTGCGGGGGATCCAAAATGGCGACCGCAATATTTTTTTTTAAATCGTTGCCCAAAACCCCACCAAAGCACCACAGAAACATGCGAAAATTAGCTATTTTAAATGCTTGAATTTTTACAGTAGCAGCAGTGGGTTTTTCTTGCAAAAAAAGTCTCCGTTGATTTTATTTTATTTTATTTTATTTTATTTTATTTTTTTACACCTGCACATTCGCAATGATGGGCTCGCCCATGGTAGTGGACCATGCAAATTTTCCACCAATCGCATGGCCACTTGGCCAGGTTGACCACAGAGACTTCTGGGATGTGCCAATCGGGCATAAACAGCCCACTAATCGTAGCCCAAACCCGAACCCTAAGCCTAAGCCTAACCCATACGCCAGTACACTGTCCTTCTAAGTGGGTCAGAGAGGCACCCAGAGGTGCACCCCAATACTCACCCTAACCTCACCCGTAACTAGCCTAACCCTAGCCCTTGCGCTAACCTGTCTTAACCCTAAGCCAGATCTACTTGCATTGCACTACATGCAAGTACGTGAGACACAGCGGGTGCAAAGAGTCTGCCAGTCCGTCACTTGTGGCTCTGGCTGACTCCTGCAGCTCCCTCCAGGAGCCCGCTACCCCCCCAAACCAGTACTAACGACAATGAAAAAACGAAAAAAAAACGAACTGACTAATTTTTGCGAAATTTCGCGAAAAACGGAAACAAGCCGAAACGGACTGCCTCCGACACACGACAACTCGAAAACGTCATTTTCCCTAGTCGTGCCCATCTCTATTTGTCACCTTCTAACTGAGATAACGGAGTCTCCTGTAAGGTGGCCCTTTGACTGATGTCCTTTTGCTCAGATTTCAGCAAATGAGAAGTGGCTTCCAGCAATCCCTTGAACATTGCATTCCTAAGTTTGCTGTTTTGTGGAGAGTTTTGTGTTTTACTGATTCTGAGTTTCCAATTAGGCTGAGATCCTAGATCTATTTGCCTTGGAGTAGTTCTCATTTAATTTATTTATTTTTTTAAAAAAAAATCTGAGTAGACACACTCAGGATTGTATTCTTCCTGTTCTAAATACTTGACTTTATTTAAAATTATGATTAACGAACCAAAATATAGGGTATGGCTATCTAACACAGCTATGAATGCAACCAGACAGTGGGAAAAGGGTTACATTTGAATGCACAAGAAAGGGTGTTTTTTTCTAGGAGAGATTTCCCTTCAAGCGACTCTTCAGCTGCAGGAAACAATCTATCCCACCCACCTCAAAAATAACAACCTTCCCATTGGACCAAAAATGTCAACTTGGACACAGATCAGGATGGATCACTATTGCCCCTACATGGTGTGGTTTGCTGGGAGAGAACTCACATCAGACAGTGACCCCATGACCCCAAGTGTGAGCCATTGTATTGCCTGATCCCACTTTATGTTTTCCGAACTGAGACGATTCGTACAGGAATAAGAGGATGGGGTGCCCATAGGGGTAACCGTTTTGTAGACAAGGGCATTTCTGCAGATGCTGCTAATCATCATCCTCGTTGTGTGCCCTCAAGTCAATTCTGGCTTACGGCGACCCTTTCCAGGGTTTTCCAGATAAAACAGTGGTTCCCAAGTTTGGCTCCCCAGATGTTCTTGGACTACAACTCCCAGAAATCTGGGCTGGCACAGCTGGTGGTGAAGGCTTCTGGGAGTTTTAGTCCAAGATTACCATGGGGGCCGCTGAGGTAGACCATATTCAGAGAGGGTTTATTATTCCCTTTTTCCGGAGGTGCCCTGGGACTGTGCAGCTTTCCAAAAGCTATACCAGTTGGATCTTCTCTTTGAGGGTGGGGGCAGGGGCAGGGGGGAATTGAACTCCCAACCTCTGCTTCCACAGCCAGATGCCTAAACCACTGAACAACACTATGCCTGCTAAAATTCAACTGTATGCATCCTTTCCCACCCCAGGGGCCACAAAGATTATCCAACAAAAAGCTACCAATGACCCATGGATTCTCTCCAGGATTCTCTTCCTTCTTTGCCATCTCTGAGAGCAACCAGATTCTCACAGATGAAATCAGCCATCCTCTGCTGGGAGAGGGAATAATTACTATTTATCTCTTCGGCACAACACTTTAGGGAACAAAATGCCCCACAGCCCTTATCTCGCTGGCTGTTGCAATAAACCTGCAAGGTAAGTTTGAGTGAGAGACGGTTGTTTGCCTGAGTGAGGTTTGTGGCCAGGGAGAGATTCGCACCTGGGTCCCTGAAAGCACGTAGCTCACAGATGAGCCATTGCTTCAGCTGCTGTGGGTCAAGAGGACCACGGAGGGCAGTAGAGCCTCCTTCCTTGGAGGTTTTTAAGCGAAGGCTGAATGATCATCTGTCGGGCGTCCTGTGATGGGGGTTCCTCCATGGCAGGGGGTTGGACTGGATGGACCTTGAGGTCTCTTCCAACTCTATGATTCTATGATTCTAAGAGGATGTATCTATTTGGATCTACTGTCTGTTGCTCCCCTTCCAAAGAGCACTAACTCTCATTTTCAGTAGCCCAAAACACTGCCAAACCGAATAAGATTGGAAGAAAAATGGATATTGTATATTGATAAACTAGTTAAAATAGCAAAATGTTGAGATAAGAAGAAGGGAAGAAAAAGAGCTGCCATTACAGGGCTATATAGAAAACTGATCAATGCATTTTTGTCATTCTTATTGGACTAGCGTGTGTTGTTGTGCCGTTACAGTCGTAACCGACTCTTCGTGACTCCACATCCATGGAGTTTTCTTGGCAGGAATACTGGAGTGGTTTTACAGTTCCTACTCCAGGCGCCTACAGCACTTCTTATTCCCTGGTAGTCTCCCATCCAAGTACTAACCAGAGCCGACCTTGCGTAGCTTCCAAAACCAGGCAAGATCAGATGTGCTTAGGGCAGGCATGTCCAAACTTCAGCCCTCCTGATGTTTTGGATCACAACTCCCAGAATTCTAATCTTAGATTGCCAGTGGCAAAGGACTGTGGGAGTTGTGGTCCAAAACTTCTAGAGGGCCAAAGTATGGATATGCTTGGCTTAGGCCAATACAGTAATTTAACCTGTATACAGGTGGCTATGAAAGGGCAATGTCAGGTCCCCACAGAAAGGGCTCTGAGTGCCACCTTTGGCACCCGTGCCATAGGTTCACCAACACTGGCTTAGGGCATCTAGGCAGCTTACTGGACTAGGGTAGGGTTGGGCAATTGTCCCCTCCAGGTTTTGGGTTGCTTACAGGTCCCATCAACCCCAGCTGCCAGAGTCGATGGTGAAGGATTATGGGATCTGTTGTCCGGGGGTGGGGAGTAAAGAAAAGAAAAACAAAATGGAACAAACCAATGCCAAAAATGCACAACATGAGAGTGAAGTGGGTAGACCTCCACTAGTGCTTTTAAAAAATTAAGTGTTATGACAGGCAAGGAAGGGCCCCGATTTGTTTAAAAGGCAGATCCTCCTTCCTGGAAGCTCCAGTGAGCTGATATTTGCCTCTCTCTTTTTGCTGACAAAAGCAGGGGCTGAAGAAAGACAGGGAAAGGATTTTACTACCCGTCCTCTAGATAAACCCATCTGAGCAAGAAAAAATATATAAGAACATAAGAACATAAGAACATAAGAAGAGCCATGCTGGATCAGGCCAAAGGCCCATCTAGTCCAGCTTCCTGTATCTCACAGTGGCCCCACCAGATGCATTTGGGAGCGCATGAGACTAGATATCTGTCTCCTGATACCACTCCCCTGCATCTGGCCCTTGAAGTACCCTGGTTTAAAGCCTAGAGATTACACATCTCCATCATGGTTTGTAACCTGTGATGGACTTTTCCTCTAGGAATCTGTCCAATCCCCTTTTGAAGGCATCCAGGCCAGATGCCATCACCACATCCTGTGGCAGGGAGTTCCATATACATTTAAGGTTTAATCTTTGGCAGGGCCAATGAAGGCTACCACCCTAAAACACAAGTAGAGATGGGCACGAACTGAAAAAAATGGTGATTCGTTTTGGTTCGGTTCGTTTTAAGGGTTTGTTTTGTTTTGTTTCGTTTTTAACAATTTTTTTTGAAAAATTCATTTTGTTGGTTCATTGATTTGTTATTCGTTTTTCACCGCTTTGCGTGCTTTAATCCATTTAACAGCGCACAGGCGGGGGAAAAACGTTCAAAAATAAAAATAAAAACCCACAGATGTTGACAACAACTCAAAAACTGGACTGGCAGCATTCTCATCCTCATCCACATCATCATCATCATCTTTAATAATCTTTACTGGGTGGTGGTGGCAGCAGCAGCAGCAGCGGCGGGGCAATCCTGGCCCCTGTGGCAGGGGCTTTTTGAGTTGCTGGCTTGGGTCCAGTGCCTCTTTCTTCCCCCCAAGCGTAATTCATTTTGTTATGTAATAAAACAAATAACGAATAATGAAACAAACTAAAAGTTTGTTTTGTGACCATCTCTAAACACAAGGAAGGAAACCCCAAGGAAACCAGGGGTGTTACCTCTGAATAAACATCTATAGGACAACACTGCATGAGTTTCAGGCGGCTGTGATGGCAAGGCCGTTTTCCTACCTGGGCAAAAGTCATGAAGAGGGGCTGCCAATGGGCATCAGCAAAGGAGCCTGTCCCCTGTTTGCTTACCTGGGAGTAAGCCCTGTTCTGCCTCTCAGTAGGCAAGCAGAAGACTGAACTGTGCCTGAAGTAAACCTGGTAAAACCTAGCACAGAGGAAAGCTTTCTGCAGCTTTGCTATCTGGTATATGCGAACGTGTATGGTTTTTTCTCTCTCCTGCCAGGTCCTGAGTGCATTCAGAACTGTGCTTCCCTCTCCCTCACCCTTATGCCCTTTCATCTAAACTGGTAAGAGGCCAGAATACATCAGCTTTTTGGTGCTGCATCATGTGTGCAGCTGTTTCAAGAATGCTTTGGAGGGCATCTGTCCAAAGAGGCGCTAATCACCACCTCTGACAATGTCTCCCTTTGCTCTTAGGGGAAGAAGTGTATCCCTCCCTGGGTCCTAGGGACAGAAAGCGAGCCCTGTCCCCACAAAACTTGTCCATTGCTGGCTTAACATTAAGAATAAAACTAATAGTAGACAAAGAAGGGACTAAAATGAGGGGAGTTCTCTATGATAGAAAGAAGTGAGCACATGCCAGGTCTAGTTGAACACTACTGGAAAAGAGTGCTTTTTAATGCACATTAAATGATCTCTATATTCTACTTTTAAACCAAAAAAAAATGCTTTCCATTAAGGCAAAAAGGTAAAGGTTCACCCTGCACATGTGTGCTAGTCATGTCCGACTTTAGGGGAGGTGCTCCTCTCTGTAATCAAGCCAAAGAGCCAGTGTCGTGCAAGTCCATGGCCATGTGGCCTTCATGGCTGCAAGGAAACACTGTTTTACCTTTCCACTTTTGAGTGCGGTACCTATTTATCTCCTTGCATTTGCATGCTTTTGAACTGCTAGGTTGCTTGGAGCTGGGGTTATCAGCAGGAGCTCACTCTGCTGTATGGCACCCGGGATTCGAACGGCCAAGCTGCCAACTTTGCAGCCAACAGTTTTCAGAAGCCTTAGTCCACTGAGCCACCACACCCTTTTTCTCTATGATAGAAACAAATGAGCACATGCCAGGTCAAGTTGAACACTACTGGAAAAGAGTGCTTTTTGATGCACATTAAATGATTTCTATATTCTACTTTTAAACAAATGAAAAATATGCTTTCCATTACATTCCGCCAAAAAGTACATCAACACATGGTTCCCCCCCCCAACAGTATTTTATCCTATCCTTGGCAATAGATGTCAGTCAGTGCCCAGCCCCCAGGGTTTTCCCTGGAAAGGAGTGAAAGCTGCCAGAAGTGCCACCTGAATCCAGGTGCCATCGGTGGTGCACATGTCAACCCCTCACCTGGAGCAATTGCTCATTCGCCCTGCAGGTCCTCCCAGGGGCACTGTGTGTATGCCTCCTCTGTGTGAACCCATCCCTTCATCCAGACTTTCATCCCGGCTCTCCCCTCTATCGTACCAACACGAGCACTCCAAAACCCTGCACGGCTGCCCACCCCATGGACTGGGGCCAGGACGTGACAGGTGGAACCCAACAAACCAGGTAAGGCAGCGGAGGAAGGTGGGGAAAGAGGACAGGTGTCTGATGGCAATCAGGTGCTGCTACAGGTGGCCTTGGTGCCACCAACATAATGAGTCTTGTGTGTCGTGTTTTGATTGCTTAGTGGTTTGGCTTTCATTTATTTATTTTTAATGGCAACTCAGTAAACAAAATGTAAACAGAGGAACCACATCAACAGGAAGGTGAAATGAAACACATCTTCTACTATAGCTTACAGAATTTCCTAGCCACTAGGTCAGCTTTGACTCACCATCTGTCTCCTGAATTTCAGGCACATTCACTGCTGTTATTGTTGTTGTTGTTGTTGTTGTTGCTGCTGCTGCTGCTTACCACCCCGCTACCCCTGTAAGTGTAGACTCCTGGGGAATAGAACTGGATAACTCTGTTATGTTCATCCAGTGACATAACAGGACATCCACTCAAATTGAGGGTTGGGAGAGTGAGAACAGAAAAAAGAAAACATTTTTTTTTACCCAGCGTGTTGTTAGTCTGTGGAACTCCCTGCCACAGGAGGTAGTGATGGCATCTGGACTGGATGCCTTCAAAAGGGGGTTGGACAGATTCCTGGAGGAAAAGTCCGGCACAGGTTACAAACCATGGTGGAGATGTGTAATCTCCAGGCTTTAAACCGGGGTACTTTAAGGGCCAGATGCAGGGGAGTGGTATCAGGAGACAGATATCTAGTCTCATGCGCTCTCAAATGCATCTGGTGGGGCCACTGTGACATAGAGGAAGCTGGACTAGATGGGTCTTTGGCCTGATCCAGCATGGCTCTTCTTATGTTCTTATGTTCTTAAGTGCCCTGCCAGGGAGATTCCATCTGATGCAGGCTTCAACTAATCATGTGGCTATTTTACTAAAGGAACAATCTACCTGAGAACAAGCTTCCATCCAGATGCTGAAATGTGTAGGGTAGACCAAGAAGAATTCCCCTAATCTTGGGGGATTTATTTTGTTTACCAAAAGATTGACAGGGCCTGGTGCCCTTACCAGCTGATTGGGGTCCAAACTAGAGATGGGGACGGATTAAAAAAATGGCATTTCGTTTTTTTGTTTTTCGTTGAGAGGTCTGTTTCGTTTCGTTTCCGTTTTTCACGAATTTTTGGAAAAAAATCATTTTCGTTTTTGTTTTTTCATTTTTCATTTCTACCCGCTTTTTGCAAAATTTTTAAAGCATTTCCGTGTGCGGGCGTCCCCCAACGCCCCAGACCAGAGGGAAAACACTAAAAAAAATGATGCTGGCAGAGACACAGTATAGACTAGGTACGCAGGGAGGCTGCAAAGGCAGCGGCGCGCGTTGCCCAGGGTGCAAGGCAGCCGCAGAGTGACTGCACTGCAGGGCAGGGGAGGGTACTCACCGAGAGGTATGCACGCACGCACACAGGGAGGCTGCAGGACTGAAGCTAGAGTCACAGAGACAACAATCCCACCCTAACTCCCACCGGAGACTGCAAGGAGGACGGGGGCTGCCAGAGCTTTTTATGCCCTCTGTGGCTGCCACACCTACCCAGTCTGCAACCTGGGCATGCTATTGGTTGAAATTGTCCAAGAATTTACATGATCCCATCACATGGCTTGCATCCATTTTGTGGCTGGGATCCATTTTGTTATCCTTAAAGGGAAAAGAAAAATACATTGCGATGGGAGAAGACAAAACCAAATGTTTTAAGAACCCCAACCCGTTGGTAGGTAATAATTTCAAATAATTATCACATTATCGCTGAGTTTTTATGGATGTCCAGGGCATTTTAATACCCAAGAAATCAATCAATATTAGGCATCTGGGAGCCATTTTGGGTCGGTGTCCCCTAACTCCCCTTAAAGGAAAAAAAAATACAGCGATCTGAGAAAAGACATAAATGCACATTTTAAGGACCCCCCCCCGGTAGGTATTATCAGACAGTATAAATAATTATCGCTGCGTTTTTATGGATGTCCAGGGAGATTTTTAACATTTAAAACAGCTCATTTCATTGCGCGTCGCCATTAATGAAAACGAAACGTAACGAACCCAATTTTCATGGTTCTGTTCATTTCGTTCCATTTTCATCACAATTTTCATTAGTCGTTTCGTTACATAACGGAACGCATAACGAATAACGGAAACAAAAAAAAGTTCGTTTCGTGCCCATCTCTAGTCCAAACTGTTGTTGCAGTCAGTGAACTGGAGACTGGCTAAAGATGATAATAACATTAACATAGTGACAGCGAGAGCAGGAAGCACATGAATATGCTGCTTCCAGGGCTTAGGTGTGGAGCAATGCAATGACAGCCTGTCTCCAGGGCGGATCAGGATGCTCCAATAACAGTGCCTACTGCTGCCTTCATACCCCCCACCTCCCCAGCATGAAGCGCCTGCACACCCAAGCACCTGCACACCTGCTCACCTTTTCAAATGCAAAGGAGACAGGTATTGTTGAGGCGGCCTCCTCAACCTGATTTTATCAATACTTTTGTAGAAACAAAAGTAAATGCATATATGCATGAAATCAACTTTCTGCCATACGGTTGCTACACTTGGATGACATTTAACTCCCCACAAGTGGTGCCTGCCCCATTGGGCAACAAGGAGTCCTGTGGCAATGGGTCCACTAATGGGTTTTTCTTTGGATGAAGTGAATGCGATCAAAAATGCATGGCAGATCCGACGTGCGTAATGGTCAAGGCGCCACGTGGCATGAACGTGCCAGAAGATGGTGCCTGCAGCCACCGATACACTTTATAGTATCACAAATCACAGTTCCGGCACTGCCTGTATCCTGGCTGCAGCCATAACAAAGGAAGAGCCCTGATCCACCAACCTGTTTCCCATAATAAGCGGTGCAATCGGATGCCTCTGGGAAGCCCCGAAGCAGCAGGGCACAGAGAAAACAGTCCTTTCCTACTGTCGTCTCCGGCACTTTATATTGAGTGGCAAGGTGTCTTTGCACATGGAGGGTGTGGGCAGATGCTATGACTATTAGTCACAGACAGATGGTTCCTCCATGAGATTGCCTAATAAGCCTCCTTCCCTCAGCCCTGCAGAAAGACCAGCTCTCGTTGGCTTCCCACTCCCTTACACTCTTCCAGCTGGCCATGATCATACCTACTATTTAAAGGCGAGTAAAGGTGCCCAAGTCCACATTTTCCCTTTCCACCCACTCTTCCCTTTCTCCTTTTCATAGGATCATAAAACTGTAGAGCTGGAAGGTTTCCCCAAAGGTCACCTCGTCCAACCTCTTAGCGAAGCAGGAAAGGCGCAGTTGGATCAACCCTGAAGGAACAGCGTCCAACCACTGAAATGGGCAGATGACATAAGTTACCAGTGAAATCCACTTTTAGTTGTCCATCTCTCAGAGTGGCATTTTTGTTTCTTTTTATTTATTTAGTGTACTTCTGAATATTAGTTGCTGACTGAGGTTCTGGAGAATGTTCACTCAAGATCAGTCTCATAGAGTGGACCAGAAGTCAAGAGTTATTCATAGATGCTCCTTGCAGATGTGTTAGCGGAGGAGACCATGGGAGGTTCAGTTTCCTTGACTGTGACTGCCAGAATCCCACAGTTAACACGGCTACCTTGCTGATACCGTAGCATGTGTTTTTCTTAATGGTAAATCTGCACCCGGGGATTGTGTTGTTTTCCGCGACCCTACAGAAACCCATTGGACCACTTTTCCAGCAGAAAAGCAGAACAAGATGTTAACAAGAACTACTGAAGGTAGCCTGAGGGTTAGGGTTAGGGCTGGGGTTAGGGTACTAGTTAACTGGTATGATATGGGAAATGGAAAATGGAAATGTGAAGACAAACCTGATATATAAATGTTAATCTGTTAGATTTTTAAAAGAATAGTGGCAGTGAGGTATAAATAAGAATTTCTATGCATAAAGTGAAACATACAGACCAGTTGGTAGTTCTTTTATAATAGCCCATAAAGTATTAACTTGAATTAGAGATGATTGCTGAAATTAGGCAGGCACACATTGGAAGAATAGGTAAATATATTGTGGATTATATGTAGAAGGTATATAGTTAGTCAAATCTATCCTAAATTGCTTAGTATGGAAGAGCTAAACAGCAAGATTGAATAGATTGCTGAGATTAGATAGGCTATATTCTTTGTATTAGGGGTGTGGTGGCTCAGTGGACTAAGGCTCTGAAAACTGTAGGCTACAAAGTCGAATCCCGGATGCCACGCAGTGGAGTGAGCTCCTGCTGTTAACCCCAGCTCCTGCCAACCTAGCAGTTCGAAAGCATGTCAATGCAAGTAGATAAATAGGTGTTAAAATTATTGTCAGGGGCGACTTTCCCATAGGCCTTTGTGGTTCAATGAACCAGGGCGCCTGAACCCCAAGGGCGCCTGAACCCCTAAACCCCAAAACTCAGGAAAGCAGAAACCTGGCGTTCTCGCCGCCGCCGGCCCGTCGGTCCGCCCGCCAAGTCGCCAGCCCCCCCTCGCCGCCTCCGCGCTCACCTTCCCCGTGCAGGGGCGGAAGGGGGAGGAGGAAAAGGAGGAGGAGGAGGAGGAGGGTTGGTGTGGCCCGGCCCCGTCGCCCAGCCTGGCCCAGCCCAGCCCAGCCCAGTGTGGCCGCCTCCAAAGGGCCCTGCTGCATGCGCGCAGAAGGCAGCCAGCCGCCACGGAAGGGCCGGGCAGCTGCGGAGCGCCGGCCACCTTCTTTGGCAGCTCCCTCGGCTCCTCCGACCGGCGCGTTCACCTCGGCTCACCCCCGGGTGCTGTTTCCGCCAAGCAGGCGTCTACCCACGGCCGAGGGTTGCAGCACAGCAGCAGCAGCAGGAGGAGGAGGAAAAGAAGGAGCCGCCGCCGCTGCCGCTGCCGCCGGGCTGCCTCCGTGCTTTCCTCGCGGCCAAAGTTGTCCTCCTGCTCAGGCGCCAAACCCACGGCACTTCCCGGAGCCTGAGCAGGGCCGACTGGCGAGCCGGCTGACTGGCGGAGCCCCGGCCGCAGGTAGACAGCTCTGTGAAACGGGGGGGGGGGGGCAGAGGGATCTTTGAACCACGGCTCCACATATCCTTAAGACGGTCCTGATTATTGTATTAAAATTAGATGTCAGTAAAGATAGAATATGGATGAGATAGTAAGGAAATTAAGTACGAAAGAATGCTCATTTAAAATGAGAAAGGAGATATGAATTATGTTGGGATCAATGTTGGGAAGAACTGTGATGGAATCGATAACAAAACAGGAGACAAGCAATATGTTTGCTTTATGTAATTTAGTGTAGAAAATAAATTAAAATATGTAAATTTATTTATTTATTTATTTATTTATTTATTTATTTATTTATTTATTTATACAACTTATGTGCCGCCCACTACCCAAAGGTCTCTGGGCGGCTTAAAATCAAAAGAATTAAAACAATTTAAAATAGTTAAAAATAGAATTACCAATAAATAATAAAACAATAATAAAAACCTTACACTAAAATCATTACACTAAAATAAGAACTACTGAAGGTAGGAGCCCTCATCGCACTGATGGGCCAGAATCCCTAGTGAGCCAGGAGAAAGGATGTTCTCAGAAGGGTTGGCCGAAGGCATCATCTCATGACAAAAACAGCTCTCCATGGGTGGAAGGTTGAGAGCAGAATGTGAAGTTGGCTGGCAATTTCTTTTCACCAAATTGTCCTCCTAGGATTCTGGTAACTGGGGTCTTTTGCAGTGGTTCCCAACCTTGGGTCCCCAGATGTTGCTGGACTAAAATTCCCAGAAGTCTGTGCCACTAGCTGAGCTGGCCAGGCTTTCTGGGATTTGTAGTCCCCAGTTGAGAACCTAAGCTCGAGAACCCCTCGGTACAGGGGATGGAAGGAGGTGAAATGGACCATCTATAGTTCAGAACATAATTGTTTCTTTTCTTCCTGCTGACAGCTGACTTGGATGCTTACCTGTCCTTGGGCTATTTGCACCATTGCCTCCTTTTGAAGCCCAGCTGAAGTTTTCTGGAGGGTGTGTGTGTATAGCTGCAATGTCTCTTATCAGTTTGAACCCACACCTGCCCTCGTAACTATTTATTGCCTCGTTCGTGAGATGAGCAAGAAACGTTGATGAAAAGTCTGGGCTTGTTTGATTCTTGGGGCTCCCGGACAGGCCTCACTGGAATAACGCTGGCATGGGGGGGAGAGAGATTCTCTGCCATTTGAGGCTGGCAAAGCGCCTCCGAAAAATTCCAGGGCAGAGCATCACAGGAAGTGGAGGACTGCCCGCAAAAACTTTGCGCCAAACAACACTTGTTCAATTTGATAGTGCCAAAGGTTCCAAGAAAGTCAAGCCAGGCTGAGACCCAAAGAGTTCCTGGGATTGCCAGAGGCAGAAACAATTCACCCCTTCCGATGTGGTCTGTAAACACAGAAGCCAGGCTATGTGTGCACAGCTCAACCCGGCGGTTAATTAAACAATAAATCTACTAAACTGACTCTGCCAACATCACATAGAGGGGGAATGGGGCCCCCATTTCAGAATATGTTTGTGAGAAATTTAGAACTCAATCTGCTTCTCAGTGGTTTGTGGAATGGACGGGTGTGCCACACCCTAGATGAGATTGTCTGAATTCAGGAGCAGTATATCTTTCTATATGTGTATGTGTGTGTGTTGCATTATTACAGTTGTGACCGACTCTTCGTGACCCCATGTCCATGGAGTTTTCTTGGCAGGAATACTGGAGTGGTTTGCCAGTTCCTACTCCAGGTGCCTACAGCACCTGGTATTCCCTGGTGGTCTCCCATCCAAGTACTAACCAGGGCCGACCCTGCTTAGCTTCCAAAATCAGGTGAGATCAGATGTGCTTATGGCATGTAGGCAGCTATCTTTCTATATAGGGTACACTATGTTGTGTAGTGGATAGAGTGATGGCCTAGGGCTCAGGAATTTCTTTTTTTGGGGGGGAACTACCATTCTGAAAATCTTCCAGGCAGTATGGCCTTGCAATTTGTGCCAGCTTAACCAGTGGCCATGGTAGCTGGAAGGCTCTGGGTATGCTAAAAATCCATGCTGGCTGGAGTATTCTGGGAGTTGTAGTCTCTTCCAGTTTTTGCACAATCTGAGCAAAATTCTAGCCTGCTCTTCCTTTGTCTGAGTTTCTTCAGAATGTGTTTCCTTCCATCAGGTTGGCGCGGGAGAAGATCCTGCACTCTGTGGTTGCTGTCTTTCTTAAACAGGGTGACAGAAGGATCAGCTAAAGATTTTTGAGAAAGGGCTGCCTATCTAACTGAATTCTGCTCCCTCCCCAACTTTGGCCAAAGTCCTGTGAGCAAGGAGCATGGCTGAAGCCCAGGAATAATGCAGGCAGAGGCATTTGCCCGTGGTCCTGACATCCTGGCAGGCAGAGTCTACTTTGCATATGGTTGGCACCAACTCTGCGACTTTGCCTGGGGAAGTTTCCCTGGAGAGAAGCAGAAACTCAACAATTCCGGGTGGAATCATTGTTTTGTTGTTCTTGAGATTGTCTTTCTCCCCCTTTTATAAGCTGGTTTATTTTAGGTTGTTTATCACTCAAGAGAAAATTACAGATAAGATCACAAATCAATCAACCAGTTTTCCGACAGAAAGCATGTGTCACCTTCATGGAGCAGGCAGTGGCATCATTCCAACGGCTTCGAGTGGGATAATATTGGCATACCCAGAAACCACAGGGGGACAACAGCTCTAAACCTCCTCCTTCTCCCCCTAGTGATACATGCAAGAATAACTTTAATTTTCGAAAACAAGGTGTTTCAAGTCCCCATGATGGCCACAGAGGGCAAGCAGAAATCTCTTGATGTGGGAGAACACCAAGATGTAGAGTGCCAAAGTTGATGATAAACACACCTCTCTTCTTTCCACTAATTCACTTCTGGAAATCTTCCTACAAAAAGCTCATCGATAAAGATCTGATACTGCAGATAAGGCAACATTTCTGGCAGATTGTGTTCCATGATCATCATCATTTTTTAGGACTGCAGAATGGGAAAGGAATTTATGGACCATCAAGTCCAGCCCTGTTAAGGAGTCACAGTAGGGAATTGAACTCCCAACCGTTCGCTATCCAGCTGAATCCTAATTTGAATGTTCCACACCATCACCATCGTTTTAGCACTGCAGAGCTGGAAAGGATTTATGGATCATTGAGTCTAACCCCTGCCAAGGATGCACACAGGGGAGTTGAACTCCCAACCTCTGGCTTGGCAGCCAGAGACCTAAGCTATTGAGCTACCCTGTCAGCTAAATGACTGAGCCCTAATTTGGATCTTTCACACCGTCATCATCATTTTAGAACTGCAGAGCTGGTAAGGACCCTATGGATCATGGAGTCCAGTCCCTGCCAAGGAGGCTCAGCCGGGAATTGAACTTCCAACCTCTGGCTCCCCGGTAGAAGCCTAAACCACTAAGCTATCCATCAGTTCAGATGTTTCCATCTCCCACTTCACTTTAGTTAATGTTTCTTAATGCATGAACAAGCTGTGGAGCTTTGGTGACTGCTGGCTACTCATAGACTCTCCCACGCCAACTTACAGTGCTGTTGTGACGGCAGTGAGTAAAGGAGAAGACCAATGAGAAATACCTTGATCTCCTTCCAGGAAAACTGTGATATAAACAGATGAAGAAAGTGGATGGCGGGGGGAGTGATTTGTTGAAATATGGAGGTGGAGGAGAGCTTTGTAGATACCCTGGACTGCCCAACTGGACAGTGATTTTTAAGGCACCTTGTTCTAAGGAAAAAGACATTTTAAATCAGCAGTATATTACAACACCAGTTAGAGAAACCGGTTAATGGATCTACACTTTTTCTGAAAGCAATTGAAGGATGGGGATATACATTTATTTATTAATCACGGATCCGGTTTTTGACACTGGTTTGACATTTGCTTCTAAAAAGGCATAATGGTAGCCATCCTGGGGCTTTACCTCCCCTTACCCTTTTGTGCTTAGTGGCATAGTGTCTCTAAGATTGGAGGTTCCATTTAGGGCAGTGGTTCCCAACCTTCCTAATGCCTTGACCCTTTAATACAGTTCCTCATGTGGTGGAGACCCCCTTGTCCTGCTTGGAAGAGGCCACAAGCCCCCTTTGGCAGGCTACTGCCACAGGTGCCATAGAGAACTTCCTTCTACAGGCACCCTCAGCCAATTGCAGCCTCCGGTGCCATTGACTGACATCCCTAACAAACTAGCAAGCTGTAACTCACTCTTTCCCCCTGATCCCGCAACTCCTCCTCCAGACCCAAGCTGTTTGTGCCTTTTTCATCACTGGACATAGTGACCCCTGTAAAATGGACATCCGACCCCCAAAGGGGTCCCTACCCCCAGGTTGGGAAACCACTGATTTAGGGTGACTACCAGATGTGCAAGGTGGTGGCACCATAGTTATGGAAATCCCTTTTATCGGGGATACATTTGTTGTTGGCTACATGTTTATTATTCAAGTACCATTTAAAAACATATCTACTTGAACAAGGGAATGTGCGAGTGTTCGGCTGCACTTTGATATCACTTCTTCCTACTGTATTTTTTACCTTGTTTTTAGCAGACACTTGTCAATCCCTTCTTTAGATGTCCTTTTAAAAACATATCTCAGCTGTGTTTCCAGATTTGGGATTTTAGGTATGTGATTCCAGGTTTTAGATTTTTTTTTTACTTTGATTTTAACTGTCTCTGTGTGTAGGTCTTTTTTTAGCTCCCCTGGGCTTTCACTGAGGAAGGGCAGGTTATAAATTGAATAAATAACAAGTTAGACATTATAACTAACAGAGACTGAGTAATCACCTTATCCTCCTCCATGCTTTTTTCCTATAATCCCCTTTGAAAGTCATTTAACATTGCTGCTATTAACATATCTGGAGGCCGCAAATCGCAAATATTAATTTACTACTCCTACATCACAGAGCCATCATTTCTGGCTATCATAGTGGCTGCTGATGCCAGACTTAGTGGGGAGGAAAAATCCATTTGGAAATTTTTGTTCAGATTTTCAAGGATGTCTTCAGTGTGCCAGGTCTTTGAGGGTACATGGTTCCATGCCTTGGATCATAGAATCATAGAGTTGGAAGAGACCTCATGGGCCATCCATCCCATCACAGAACTCCTGACAGATGGTCATCCGGCCTCTGCTTAAAAACCTCCAAAGAAGGAGACTCCACCACCATGGCATGCATATTCCACTGCCGAACATCTCTAACTGTCATGAAGTTCTTCCTAATGTTCAAATGGAATCTCTTTTCCTGTAATTTGAAACTATTGCCCCGAGTCCTAGTCTCTGAAGCCATGGAAAAACAAACCTGTTCCCTCTTCAATATGGCATCCTTTCAAATATTTAAATATAGCTATCATATCCCCTCTCAGCTCCCTAAGCCATTCCTCATAAGACATTTCTTCCAGACCTTCAAGCATTCGGATTGCCCTCCTCTGTACCAGCTCGAGGTTGTCAACATCCTTTTTAAATTGAGGTACACAGAACTGGGCACAGTACTCCAGGTGGGGTCTGACCAAAGCAGAATAGAGTGGAACTATCACTTCCCTTGATCTAGACCATTCGGAGCCCTTTCTGTGGGCACCCGATATCGCCCCTTAATAGCCACCTGTATCCAGGTTAAATTACTGTATTGGCACTTTGCAAAAAAAAAAAATTAGTGGGGTTTTGAATTGCAGTTTGGGCACTCGGTCTCTAAAAGGTTCGCCATCACTGATCTAGACACTATGCTTCTGTTGATGCAACCATTGGCTTTCCTGGCCACCGTGTCACACTGCTGACTCATGTTCAATTTGTGGTCCACCAAGATTCCTAGATCCCTTTCACAGGTACTATTTTCCAGCCAGGTATTTCCCATCCTATATCTGTGCAATTCATTCTTTTTACCTAGATGCAGCACCCTACATTTCTCTCTGTTGAAACCCATTCCGTTAGCTTTGGCCCAGCACTCTAATCTTGGATTTTCATTCTATCCTCTAGGGAATTAGCAACCCCTCCCAATTTGGTATCATCTGCAAATGTCATTAATACAGATATTGAACAGCACTGGACCCAGAACAGAACCCTGGGGCACCCCACTAGTCACATCTCTTGAAGCTGAAGAGAGTCCATTTATGATCACCCTTTGGGTGCGATCAGTCAACCAATTACAAATACACCTATCAGTAGCACTACCCATCCCACTTGCTACTAACTTCTTTGAAAGAATACCATTGGGAACCTTATCAAAGGACTTACTGAAGTCCAGATAAACAACATCCACAGCATTCCCCTCATCCACTAGTCCTGTAATTCTATCAAAGAAAGAGATCAAATTAGTCTGGCATGACTTGTTTTTAAGTCATGCCAGCCTAATTTACAGATCTTTTCTGTAAAGTTCAGACTCAAACCCACAATGGGGTGACGAGGACACCACCTCACACCAGACATCTGGTGGAAGGTCCGATGCACCATTTCACCAATGAATTAAAACTGGGGGAGGGGCACTGCTCCAAAAGTGGCAGGAGTCGTGGATCCAGGTAGCATTGCTTATGGGAGGGACCATTTGCAATGATGCACAGCTCCCTTAGCCAAGTGTGCTGTCACTAAGCAGCCACACCACAGACAAGACTTACACACATCAAACCAGTATAACTTGTGACATTGCTAGATACATTTATATGATTTTTTTAAAAAGCAATTTCTGAGAGGATGCAGGAAAGTCGATCCTGAAGCTGCTTCCCTGGACTCTGCCCCATCAGCACAACAAATAGTTTCTCCATCTCCCCACTTGATGCTCAGGTTTCACACAACCATTGCACCAAACATACCCACAATGGTGAAACTGCCGCTACGCCAAAGCCATAATAAATGAGTAATGCCTCTTAATTGCATCAGTGGCAAAGGCTGAGCTTCTCATTAAGGCAGAAGATAAGTCACATAATATTATTTCCCCTTACTATAAAACCACGGATCAAACGGTGGTGGGTATCTGTGTGTGAGAGCACAAAGGGAAGCTCAGCAGGAATTCTCACCAGCGCTGGGCTGCTTGGGAAGGCACACGCTTGCCAAAGGCACAACCATATTTAGCATCACACAGGGAAGCAGGATTTGCCCTACTGGCTCGAGGTTGGGTGGACTGGTGAAGTCATCCTGATCAGTGCTTTGCTGGAGGGCCAGAACTACCACTTGGCAAACCAGGTGACTACCTAGAGCAGGGGTCCTCAAAGTTTTTAAACAGGGGGCAGGTTCACTGTCCGTCAGACACTGTTGGGAGCCAAGACTATAGGAATGATTGGTGCACATGCGCCTTGAGGATCCCCCCAAAGCCAAGGCCATCCCCCCCCCAGTAGTTATTCTAGGAGTCGGCACACAAGCACACAAGGCCGACTTCTCGGCTCTGGTTTAAGAGGTTTGGTGCCTGCGCATTTCCCTCCCATTGCTTTCAGCCTCGCCACCGCCACTATGTGTGAGGGCCTCTGGAGAAGCCAAGCGGCACATGTGCCCTGGTAGCAGACAGGGGGTGGTTCTACTGGGTGGTAGCCACTGAATTCCTGTCTGGCTTATGTGTGTGTGTGTGTGGGGGGGCAAGTGGGAGTGTCTGCAATGGCCAGCGGGCTGGATTCACGACCCTGGTGGGCCAGATCCGGCCCGGAAGCTGTAGGTTGAGGACCTCTGGCCTAGAGTGAATACCTGAGAGGGGTGCAAAAATGACGGCAGAGGTTCACAGAACCAACCTGAGGGGTGCAGAACGGAACTCAGAGGGGCACAGATCTGACCTGAGAGAGGCACATTTTCCTACAACTTGTTTTTGAAAATTGGTTGTGGGGGGCATAAGTAGTTAGTCTTGCCTAGGGTAAAAAAAAAGCCTAGTGCCGATCCTGGATACACCTCATGTTTGCTCTGGATCTACCTGAATGTCTTCCATGTTTGGAAAATGAGCTGGTCGAGCACATACCTGTCAAGTTCTGGATTTGAAAATAAGGCAATTTTTGACACCTGCCACGAGGGGGAGGAGGTGGTGGAGGAGGGCATCCATCCATCCATCCATCCAGCCAACCTCCCTCTGGCATGAGGGGAATCCCCGGGCTCTCCAGCCTTAAAAGCAGTGTGCGGGCAGGGCAGTGTGTATCCTTTCCTGCAAGAAGCTTCCACAGCTGGCTCATCTGACGAGACTTCTAAGCAGCGGGGCAGGCAGTGGATGGGGGGGGCACGGGGATCGCCATAGCCCTCCTGTTTGCTGCTGCCGCACCAGCTTGCCCCCTCTTCCCCAACCTTGGTCCCCCCCCCTGCAGTTTGCAGCGGCCTCTGGTCTGGGCAAGCAGAAAGTCAAGGAGTCCCTTGGTCCCTCCTGCTTTAAATTGCCCCACTTGGGTAAGGGGGAAACTGCACGCAGCTGGCACACTGCTTGCTCTCTCTCTCAGAGCGGAGGGGGCTGGGCTGGGGAATACGGGACATTTCTTGGAAAATAAATTATCCAGGAAGACAGTGGGGAAAAGGGTGAAAAATGGGATTTTCCTGGCCAATACGAAAAACTTGACAGGTATGGTCAAGCAGGGGGCATGCTTGAGAACTCTCAATTATATTTTGAGGTGTTTTTTTTTTAAATTACCGGTAGTTACAAACCCTACTTATCTGATGGGACATCACTTCTACAGCTTTTGGTTTCAGTATCATTACACTGAAAGGATCTGGTCAGGAGACACTCGTAGACCTAAACTTTAAACAGTGAGAAGCAGCTGTACAGCCGAACTGTACAGCCAGAACCAATTAAAAGTAATAAAATAAGCCGTCCTTCCCTCCATGCTTTTTAGAAAACTACTTGGTATCTGAACAAGTTTTGCTTTTGAATATGTTTTATGATTTCTTGGTGTTTAGTCATTTTGCAACTCTGTATTGGACAGAACATCCTACAATAAATCATATTTAAAATATTTAATAGTGGCCTATGAAGGTATCACCTGTGACCTATTTTTGCAATTGTGTTTTGTGATGGCCACGTGGCTCAACTCCTTTTTGCCTCAATTTAAAATACTGTGTCTTTTCAAATTGTAGCTTGTAGATTCTACATACAGCACAATACAGGCTACTAGAGATGGGCACGACTTAGCGGTATTCCCGTTTCCGTTTCCGTTACTCGGTTCCGTTACTCTACGGAAACGGTAACGGGAATTACTCCCCCAGACTTCGAGCTCGAACCGACGAACGAACAATTTTGGTCTGATTTGTCGTGCTCATTCCTTGCATCGCGCGATGCCACGCGGCACAGAAAAAAAGTTTTTAAAAGTTAAAAAAACCCAGTTCCCGGCCAAAAAGCAGGCGGAAAAATGCCTGCCGTGCCTCAGGGCACCTACCAGAGGGGTTGTTTCTGGAGGTCCCCGGCCTCCCCCCCATCCCCCGTCCTAGTGGGCTGCTCTGTGGGACTCGCCGCAGGCTCGCAGCCAGCCAGCAAAAAGCCCAGTCTCGCCGGCCGCCGGCCGCCGCAATTAAAGCGCAAGCAAGCGGCACGGACGGCACAGGAAAAAACTTTTAAACTCTCCCCCCACCCATTCCCGGGCCAAAAAAGCAGGCGGAAAAATGCCTGCTTGACTAAGGGCGCAGGGCACCTACCGGAGGGGTGGTTTCTGGAGGGCGGGTCCCGCCTCCCCCCCGTCCTGGGCAGCCGGACTCGCGAGTCGCCATCGCCATGCCATGCGGTGCGAGCGGGGGATCCAAAATGGGGCGGCAAACGCAATATTGTTTTTGAAATCGTGGTCCAAAAACACACAAGCACAACAGAAACACGCGAAAATTTATAAACTGCCAGATTTTTCACAGTAGCAGTGGGTTTTTTCTTGCAACAAAATGTCTCTCCTCTCCTCCTCTGTCCTCCATTGATTTTATTTTATTTTATTTTTTTACACCTGCGCATTGGATGGGCTGGCCGAGTGGCCAGCCATGTGGGAGTGGACGACCATGCAAATTTTTGGAGCCATCCCACCAGTTGCATGGCCACTTGGCCATGGAGACTTCTGGGATGTGCCAAAAAGCCCCCTAAAACCTGCCCTAGTCCTAGCCCTAACCCTTGACTCCGTACCCATACGTCACAGACTGTCTTCTTAGTGGGTCAGAGAGGCACCCAGAGGTGCAACCCACTAGCCCACCGTAACCTTACCCGTCACTAGCCTAACCCTAGCCCTTGCACTAAGCCACCTTAAAGCCAGATCTACTTGCTTGCATTGCACTACACGCAGCAAGTACACTTCCCTTCTGTGTGAGACATGGTGGTGCGAGAGCCTTGTGCAGGGAAGGCATGATTCTATCACTCTCACACTGGTCTCACTGTCTGCACATTATGTTATGCAATATCCATATGGCTATTGCATAGCATTTTGCAGCAGCAGCAGGTGAGGAAGGGAGACCCCCATGTAGAGGGGTCTCTTGGAGCCTGCTTCCCCTTCCTAGTGGGTGAGGATAGGAGGCACCCACGGGTGCCTCCAGGAGCCCACTTTCCCTTTATAGCGGGCCAGAGGAGGCACCCACCCCACAGAGGTGCCTCCAGGAGCCCGCTCCCCCCCAAAAAAACCAGTACTAACGACAACGAAAAAACAAACCGACTAATTTTTGCGAATTTTCGCGAAAACCGGAAACGACCCGAAACGGGACTGGCCCGACTAATGACAACTCGAAAAAAATTTTTTTTCAAGTCGTGCCCATCTCTACAGGCTACTATGTAAATGCACATTCCCTGAAGTCAATATTATATTTTCAATGCTCATTGAAATTTGGATCTGGAAGTACATTTCTCATGTGGCTCCCTTTTCATTGATCAATGTGACTTTATTTTTCTTAATACTCCATTTAGACCGTGTTCATTATGACTGATACATCACTCATACATTTACCTTGCGAAAAATCATCATTGCTCGGAGAGCTAACATACCAGCCAGGTCTTGCCATTCACAAGATAAAGAAGTAAGTTACCTTTGGGGTTGTTTTGGGGAATGCATCATTTCAGAATGTAGCTGTGGAATTATAAATAAAGAGAGAATGAGCTAGATTTCCTAGGGGAAACTAATCATTCTGCTTTCCTGTGATTTTGTTTTGTTTTCTCTTCTTTTATTTTTTTTTTCAGAGGTGGAATATCTCTTTCATGGGGAAACTTAAACTATTTGAGAGTCCGTGTCATGCAATGGATAAAGTGGCAGCCCAGGATGTGTTCTGGGTTCAAATCTTGCTCAGTAATGGAAACCGGTGTGTGTGTGTGTGTGTGTGTGTGTGTGTGTGTGTGTGTGTGTGTGTGTGTGTGTGTGTGTGTGTGTGTGTGTGACAATGGTAAAACCACACTAGGCATGACCCATATCTTTCAACAAACAAAAACATGCACACCTCTATTAGGGTCACCATAATTTGGAAGCAACTTGGTGAACACATAATGACAACATCAACTATTTGTTCCCAGTTGCCTGGCTGGGGGCTTCTGGGATTTGTAGACCTCCAAAATACCCATTCCAAGTTCTGCACCCACCATAACCTTTTGAAATGAAGGATCCAAGAGAGAGGGGGGTATTTATTATTTTAGGTTTCCACAGCTGCTGTGTTGCCCCCACCCTGTGGCCTTTTGTCCTCTTTCCAGCCCAGGATGTTTTAGAAAGTCATCATCCTCATTTGAAATTCAAATATTCTCTCTCTTCAATCTTCCACCCCAACTGACTTCAAGGGGAGCTGGGCATATGGAAATTTCTTCATCGTTTACTCAGGGCTCCATTATGGAAATCAGCAACTTTATGCAAATTCACTGCAGCCCTCCATTGCCATAGCAACCGGCTGCCCCGGGCCTTTATTTATTTATTTATTTATTATCCTTAAGTCTGGTTTTCCTGTTTGTTTCAATTATTCACAAGCATGGGAACCAGGAGATTGTTTTCCTGAAAGTTTCTTCACCCTTATAAATTATTTGCCAAGCATGGGGGGAGCAGGAGGGGGGAGATCATGTTATTCCCTTTCCATTTTGTTTTCTTAATCATGTATTGTTCAACACTAGAGATGGGCACAACTTGAAAAAATTTTTTTCGAGTTGTCGTTAGTCGGGCCGGTTCCGTTTCGGGTCGTTTCCGTTTTTCGTGAAAATTCGCAAAAATTAGTCGGTTCGTTTTTTCATTTTTTCATTTTTTCGTTTTCGTTAGTACTGGTTTTTTGGGGGGGGAGGGGGCTCCCGGAGGCACCTCTCTGGGGTGGGTGCCTCCTCTGGCCCGCTATAAGGGAAAGTGGGCTCCTGGAGGCACCCGTGGGTGCCTCCTATCCTCACCCACTAGGAAGGGGAAGCAGGCTCCAAGAGACCCCTCAACATGGGGTCTCCCCTCCTCACCTGCTGCTGCTGCAAAATGCTATGGATATTGCATAACAGAATGTGCAGACAGTGACTGTGAAGACTAGTGGATGGCACTGAACCCAGAGCCATAGTGAGATGCCTAACTAAGGCTCTCGCACCACCATGTCTCACACAGAAGGGAATTGTACTTGCGTGTAGTGCAATGCAAGTACATCTGGCTTAGGGTTAAGGTGGGTTAGGGTTAGGGCTAGGGTTAGGCTAGTGACGGGTAAGGTTACGGTGGGCTAGTGGGTTGCACCTCTGGGTGCCTCTCTGACCCACTAAGAAGACAGTCTGTGTGACGTATGGGTACGGAGTCAAGGGTTAGGGTTAGGGGGCTAGGGCAGGTTTTAGGGGGCTTTTTGGCACATCCCAGAAGTCTCCATGGCCAAGTGGCCATGCGATTGGTGGGATGGCTCCAAAAATTTGCATGGTCGTCCACTCCCACATGGCTGGCCACTCGGCCAGCCCATCATTGCGCAGGTGTAAATAAAATAAAATAAAATAAAATCAATGGAGGACAGAGGAGGAGAGGAGAGACATTTTGTTGCAAGAAAAACCCCACTGCTACTGTGAAAAATCTGGCAGTTTATAAATTTTTGCGTGTTTCTGTTGTGCTTGTGTGTTTTTGGACCACGATTTCAAAAACAATATTGCGTTCGCCGCCCCATTTTGGATCCCCCGCCCGCACCGCATGGCATGGCGACTTGAGTCCGGCTGCCCAGGACGGGGGGGAGGCGGGACCCCCCCTCCAGAAACCACCCCTCCGGTAGGTGCCCTGCGCCCTTAGTCAAGCAGGCATTTTTCCGCCTGCTTTTTTGGCCCGGGAATGGGTGGGGGGAGAGTTTAAAAGTTTTTTCCTGTGCTGTCCGTGCCGCTTGCTTGCGCTTTAATTGCGGCGGCCGGCGGCCGGCGAGACTGGGCTTTTTGCTGGCTGGCTGCGAGCCTGCGGTGACTGGCGAGTCCCACCAGAACAGCCCAGGACGGGGGATGGGGGGGGGGAGGCCGGGGACCTCCAGAAACAACCCCTCTGGTAGGTGCCCTGAGGCACGGCAGGCATTTTTCCGCCTGCTTTTCGGCCGGGAACCGGGTTTTTTAAACTTTTAAAAACTTTTTTTCTGTGCCGCGTGGCATCGCGCGATCGCGCGATGCAAGGAACGAGCACGACAAATCAGACCAAAATTGTTCGTTCGTCGGTTCGAGCTCGAAGTCTGGTGGAGTAATTCCCGTTACCGTTTCCGTAGAGTAACGGAAACGAGTAAAGGAAACGGAAACGGGAATACCGCTAAGTCGTGCCCATCTCTATTCAACACAGGGTTTTCTAAAAAGAAAACAAAAAAACCTCAAAGAATTTAAAACATAGATTTAGATCAGGACATTAAAAACAATTCTTGGATTGATAGGGTGATCAATGAAGCTGTCCTAAAGTAAGTGAATTATAGGGCCTTTGGAAGAGTCAAAACAATTGAGTAGTTAAATGCCTGTACTGCAGGTAAAACTGTGCTCACGACCTGGGGTTAAATCCCAGGCAACAGGCTCATGGATGACTCAACCTTCCATCCTTCCGAGGTCGGTAAAATGAGTACCCAGCTTGCTAGGGGGGCAATGTGTAGCCTGCATATTGTAATTTAAAAAAACTGTAAACTGCCCAGAGACGACTTGAAGTGGTATGGGGCAGTATATAAGAAGAAGCAGATACACACAAAATGCAGAAACCTAGGGCGTTTATACACGACCCCTAAGCTCCGCTGCAAATGGCTCCCAGCTCCGGAGCTTAAAAATGTTTCCCTACCAGCTCCAGAGCTAACAGAAAATTAAGTGCGACCACGCCCACTTTAGCGCATCCCAGCGCACTTTTCTTGTACCTGCTCTGGGACAGTGAAAAATTTTGATGCGGAGAGTGCCGGCTCTCCTCGCTTCTTTTTGTTGGTTTTTTTTCCCCCCTTCCTCCCGCCCCTTTAAGAGGAACCAGGAAGTAACCGGCGCTTGGAGCAACTTCCACCGGCACCGGAGGTAAGGCTTTATTCTTTTGTCCCTTTTTAAGGCTTTTTTTCCCTCCCTCCTCACGCAGACAGAAGCAAGGAAGTGCTGAGTGGTGGGGAGGAAGGAAGAGCGACAAACCCTCAAGATCTCTGGTCCGAATTTAAGGGACCAGCAGATCTTAGGGGTCGTGTAAAAAGGCCCCTAGAAGACCTTCGTCACAGAATGCAGCATGAAAAAAGCAGGTTCTTACAGCTCAAGGTACAGATGAACAGGAAGATAAAAACAAGATTGAGAACTATCTGTTGGCTGAAGAAGCAAGCCAAATTATTATTTAGACTGGTGGTCCCGAACCTTAGATACCCAGATGTTCTTGAACTACAACGCCCAGAAATCCTGGGCCACATATTTCGTGGGGAAGTCTTCTGGGAACTGCAGTCCAAGAACCTTTCAGTTGCCCATGATTGGCGATAGGTAGATGTATCTCCAATATGCATTTATGGACCACTATGATTGTCTGCATTTCTATATTTACTTTTAGAGAAAGAAGTTCTGCATTCTGGCTCAGTAGATCTTAACCACATAAAAACAACGCAAAATACAGCAGCCACAAAAATAATAGCACAAGTGGGACTACAACAACAAAGTATAACCTCTGACTGAAATCAACAACAGATTGAAAAGACCTGGGCAGGCAAGTCTTAACAACATGACACCTAAATGATAATGCTACAATTAACAATTTGGAAAGAAAAACTGCCCAGTATTTTTCTGCATACAGCTATAGCTATAGTTGTGACATTTTTGATTTTCAATTGCAAGAAAACAAAGCCAGGATCCCTTTAACCTCCCCTCCCCTTAATCTGTCTTGTTGTTCAGTCGTTCAGTCATGTCCGACTCTTCGTGACCCCATGGACCAGAGCTCGCCAGGCCTTCCTATCTTCCACTGCCTCCCGGAGTAATCTGTAGGGTGTCTTATTAGGTGCCCTGGACAAATTCCTTCTTAATGAACATGCCTCTCAGAAACCCCCTACAATTCACTGTATGGCATTAAGTCAGAAACCACTCATAGATACCCTAATAGGGCTTTCAAAGTTCATGAGAGATTTATGGAGTAGCATCAGCTGTGCCACCTGCCCAAACCCAATCCCATGAGTTTCCAGGACACTCTATTCATTGCACCACGCAGGGAATCAATACATGGGGGGGGGGGGGCGGCAGCGGCGGGGCGGTGGCAGCGGGGGTCGGGGCGGCGGGCGGGCGGGCAGCGGCAGTGGCAGTGGCGGGGCGGGGGGACTGGGAGCGGGCAGGCAGCAGCGGTGGCGGGATGCGGGGGGGCAGGGGGTGGCGGATGACGGGGGACGGCGATGGGCGTTGGGGGCAATGGGCGCGGGGGGCAGCGGGTGGATGGTGGTGGGCGGCGGGGGGACGGATGGCGGTGGCCAGCAGTGGGGGGAGGGGGCAGGAGGCTGGCCAGCGCCCCCTCTGCATTTTGGTGCCCTAGGCAACTGCCTAGTTCACCTTAATGGACACGCTGGCCCTGTCTCTGGGCCTCCTTTGAAGTAGTCACCCATTGCATCATTGCTTGAGAAATACAGGAGGAGCAGGGTCTAAATCTACTTCTTCTCCTTTATCCCCAAATATCCTAATATTGGATTTTTCAGAACCACCTTCTGTTGGACAAGGCAATAGTTTCCCATTCACAAAAGGGAAGAGGGTGGAGACAGAATAGATTCCCAGGGGCGTTTGGAGAGCTACCCCATTGCTACACCATGCCTCCCTCTTCCTCCTCCATCAGGCACCATATCAAAGGGCAGTCACACCTAATGGTGCAACCTTGTTTTTGTGATCGGGGCAGATAGATGCTGAGCTAGCCCGCAAACAAACAGAGATAGGATTTTCCAGCCTACTCATACAGGCATATCAGATGGGGATTGGCTAGAAGAGCATCAGGGTCTCCCTAAAGGTTGGAAAATAATAATTAAAAATAAAATAGAGGGGAACAAATCAAGGTTCAGCCTTGCCTATTGGAAGGATACAGGAGAGGCTACTATGATGATCTAGCAGGCTTTCCCCCCCACCTCCGCCGCCCAAGTCAAGATAAAGCCAGAAATGGTACTTTCTCTCTCTCTCTCTCTCTCTCTCTCTCTCTCTCTCTCTCTCTCTCTCTCTCTCTCTCTCTCTCTCTCTCTCTCTCAGTCTGTGGGAACTGAGTTTCAGGTTACACCAGGCTGATAAGGAAATGGGAAGCAGATAAGAGAGGCCAACACCCTTGGGAGCTCCACTCCTTGTTGTTGTCATTGGGGAGAAGGGCTGGGGGTAAAGCAGAAAAACATCCCAGAAAAACACGTATTGTGTTCATTTCCCAGAATCGATCTCTTTCTGTAGTTTCACTGGAAGGCTTAAGATTATGGCTTGGTAAGGACTAGTTAAACAAGACTTTGGGTCTAAGTCTCACATCCAAGTTCAAGTCTTTGACACTAAGGCCCAAGACTGAGTCCCTATTAAAAACAAGTTCCCACCACCCCATCCCCAGGAAAAAAGGGAGAGGTGGGTAGTTTCCGAGTTATGAGTCAAATCAAGACATTGAAAAGGAAAAAAAACATGCTAAGTCAAGGTTGAGTTGCCAATGCTCCTTAAGTCTGACTTGAGAGTCCCATAATGTGGGTGGCCATTTACAAATCATTTAAAAGGACACACAACAATGGGCTCAAGTTAAGAGAATCCAGCTTTCAGCTGAATATCGGGAAAAACGTCCTAACTGTTAGAGCAGTATGGCAGTGGAACCCATGACTTCAAGGGGTGGTGATTGGTGAGTGCTCCAACCCTGGAGGCATTCAAGAGACAACTACCTGGCAGATTTCCTTTGACCTATATTCTGATTCTATGATTCTAGGACATGCATCATCAAGTTCTCTTCCAGCTCTATGATTCTATGATTCTGTGACTGGTATAAGACTTCATGTACTAACTTACAGGGGGAAGACTAAACCTGGGGGGGGGTCTGTTTGTTTGTTTCTGGTTTTGTCAATTTAAGTACATCTCACCTGTTTGCTGCTGAGTCAGCTGTTGAGGCTCACATAGCTGCATGTGATGGGCCACAAGGTCCTTCATCTCTCAGTTCATGCTTCTCAGTCTTGCTGAGAACAATCAAAGCACTGTGATGGGGGCTCCTGCATGGCCGAGGGTTGGACTGGATGGCCCTTGAGGTCTCTTCCAGCTCTTTGATTCTATGAGTCTATAATGTCCTCTTTTATGGAAGCCAGCCCTGTATGTCAAGGCCTGCCCAAAGACAGAAAACAGGACATTATAGAATCACAGAATCATAGTGTTGGAAGAAACGTCAGGAATCAACCCCCTGCCATGCAGGAACCCCCATCACAGGACTCCCGACAGATGGCCATCCAGCCTCTGCCTAAAAACCTCCAAAGAAGGAGACTCCACCACCCTCAGTGGCAGCACTTTCCACTGCTGGACAGCTCTAACCATCAGGAATATCATCCTAATGTCTAGTGTTCATTGACCTCCCAACACACTACAAAGGGTTCTGCTTTGAACTTGAAGGAGATTGCATTCATATTTCCTACTGTTACTGTATCTCATCTACTAACTGTACCACTCCTGTAGGGCTATGGCTACCACCAGAAATATGCCGAGAACTCCCTCTTTGAACTTCTGAGAAATTAATTTTCAAAGAGGGAAGGAGATCATATTGGGATCAATGATAACCTATGACCTTGGAGGTAAGATCTTTGAGTGGCAAGGAAAGTGGAGAGCAAGCCACCCAGAGTGGCCAGATGACCAGATAGGTGGGGTATAAATTTAATAAATGAATACATGAATTCCATCAGGAGTACGGTGGTACCTCAGCTTATGAATTTAATCCATTCCAAATGCATGTTCTTAAGTCGAACTACTCTTATGTTGGGGTACCTATCTAAAACATTGAAAAAATAAGTTAAAAAATGAAAAAATGAAAAAAAAATGTAAGTTGAGCAGACCATATCTAAAATTTGTAAGGCGGCAGTTAAAATGGCAACAGTTTTCTCCTCTTAAGTCGAATTGCTCTTAAGTCGAGCTGCTCTTAAGTTGGGGTACCACTGTAAATATCCCCTTTGAGTTGAGAACCGCCTCCTCCCTTGAAATATTCAAGCGAGGCCTTAAGACTTACTTATTTAGGCAGGCCTTTCACCAACTTTTATAACATCTTACTTTTTTAGTTTCATTGGCTGGGGAGCTTTTTAAACTCTGCTGCAGCTACTATTTTTTAATCTTGTTTTTATTGTATTATACTGTATAGTATTTTTATAGTATTTTATAGGTATTGTGTTGTTTTTTACATTGTGCTGCTTTTATTGTACTTTTATGAATTTGTTGTAAGCCGCCTTGGGTCCCTCCGGGGAGAAAGGCGTCATAAAAAATAAAGTTATTATTATTATTATTATTATTATTATTATTATTATTATTATTATTATTATTATTATTATTATTATTATTATTATTATTATTTGCATGCTCTAACCTTGTTATGGATATCTCAGCAAAGAACGAGAGCTGCAACCCTGAGTCCGGTGTCAACCACAGCCTTATAATAGAGGGTGGGTGCGGTGTGATATTAAATTTGCCTCTGCTTCAAATATAGTATGCAGAGTCTCTTCCTGGACTTTGAGGGATTTGGCTATTCTTGATGAAACTTTGTTTTCTTTCCTCAAAATGCCTCCAATCCTTCCTCTAAAGAGAAATTCCCGGAATTCCAGACAAATTCTTTCATTCACACCTGCTTCCCTTGACCCCACAGCTTAGAGCGTGACTTTCTAACATTTGTTACTCATCATTAAAAGAGTAAGTTGCTATTGTTATTTCCAGGTGACTGCCTCGTGATTCTCCGTAGTGACCTCAGCTTCGACACATTTTAGGAGTAAGGAGTGAAAGATACTCATCACACCAAAAATGTAATAGCCTTCCCAGTCAATATGTTACTCATTAAATGTAACAGTCTTGACAATATCAAAGACTTTTTTGTGGCATTTTTAAGTTGAACGGATTTATGACAGCATGGGCTTTTGCCACATGAGTTCACTGTTTTCCACCAAAACCCTAAATGGGAACCCCTTTGGATCCTGTTATTGCCATATATGATAATTCTTTCCAAGTACAGCCGTCATTACTTGAAACCTGCTTACGTCCAGCCTTTGGCTATGGTATCCCCCCTCTCCATGGTGTGTACAGTATTCACTATTAGAGATGGGCATGACTCAAAAAAATGGTGTTTCGTTTGTCGTTTGTCGTTTAGGGGGTCTGTTTCGGTTTGTTTTCGTTTTTTGTGAATTTTTTTTGCAAAAAATTTCATTTTCGTTTTGTTACGTAATGAAATGAAAAAACAAAACGAAAACGAAAAATTGTTGTTTCATTAGCATTCATTACAGTTCAATGTATTCGCCGCAACGAAAACGAAACGCACGACAAAAATTCTGTTGTTTCGGTTCGTTTCGTTTCATTTTGGAGACAAAATTCGTTTTTATTTCGTTATGTAATGAAATGAAAAAACAAAAACGAAAATAAAAAATTGCTCGTTTCGTGCCCATCTCTATTCACTATGTCTTGGTTATATCAAGAGTGGCCTACTTCAATTCATTCATTCATTCATTCATTCATTCATTCATTCATTCATTCATTCATTCAATATCCCGCCCGTCTGGCCAAATGGCCACTCTGGGAGACTAACAACACTCTAAAGACATAGTAAATAAAACAAAGTATACATGAAAAACAATATATAAGATATGTGACACAGATCACAAAATCATCAGCAGTTATTGTCATAAACATAATATGCAAAAATCAAAATTAAAATTGGATCCTACAGTTAAGCTAAGCTTGCAGGCTAGTTATTTTGGGCTAAACGTCTGCTATCAGATGGCAATGGGTCCAGAAAAGCCTGCCTAAGAGCCTAGTTTTTAATGATCGTTTAAAAGATTCCAGAGATGCTTAATTGCTCCCCATATCATCAATCACTCCTTCACAATGCAGTGCTGAAGAATTTACTTGCAACCTTACAGAATGGAAGTTTTCATGCATGTTTACCCAGTGATTCCTAAAGAAAAGCCACTCAGGCCTTGCAGGAGCCAGCTGCATCCTAAGGCGCATCTCAACAGGGATTTTTTTATCAATTAAACAGCCACTTGGATTAGCCCAGCTCCTTACTCCCAGCCCTTCAAGGGCCAACCCTGGAGAACTAGCATCGACACATCTCCTTGGCTGACTCCCTGCTTGCTGAAATGGCACTGGAAATGGCTAGTTTTATAATACATTCCTGACATTCGCTCAAGAGGGCATCCAGACTTAGATTTAATTAAGCTAATGAATCAATGCTAAAACGCTGGTGCAAAAGATGACTTACGAGGAACCTGAAAGGCATGGTTTGCTAATGTGCAGTGCCATAGGCAGCAGGGGCAGAAGGGGGATTCCTGGCACCTCCAGAGACGTCCAGGAGGATCTACAGACATGGGCAGCAGTGGGCCCCCACTCAGTATTCTACGCATATAGATTGACTGTTTCCTTGGGGTGCAGACGATCCGTAAGAAATCCATGTCTCAGCTTGTTCAGAGCTTCATAGAAAACCACTGGCAATGCTGAACTGGGCTTGGAAAGAAATCCGTGTATGAATTGGGCCCATTTAGCCTGATAGAGTTCACCCTAACTAGCAGCCTCTCTCAAGAGTTCCAGACACAATTCTTTCCTCGTCCATCCTGAAGGCACAAGGGACAGAGCTTGGGACCCCCCGATATCTATAGCACAGTGATGGCAAACCTTTTAGAGATAGAGTGCCCAAACTCAATTCAAAACCCACTAAGTTTTTTTGCAAAGTGCCAATACAGTAATTTAACCTGTATACAGGTGGCTATGAAGGGGTGATTTCCGGTGTCCACAGAAAGGGCTCCGAGTGCCACCTTTGGCACCCGTTGCCATAGGTTCGCCACCACTGCTATAGCATATGCTTGAGAACAGGACTGCACTGCAAGGCTTAGAGAGACAACATACAGTACCATAATTATGATTTGAACAAACCAGCCAGCTGCAAATGATACTTTGCAAGAGGGTAAAAACCAGGTTACACGGGACTCCTAGACCAAGATCAGACTGCAGTATGGGTTGTGTTGTCCCCAGTGCTAAGTCTTGGGCTCGCTCAGCTGCTATGTGTATACCCATTTTTAAATGGCAAAGCAACCAACCCAACACCAAATGTTATACGGATGCAGAATAAATGTCGCTGTGGTGCACCAACATTGGGTCAACTATTTAGCTTTTAAAAACTGTAGATGTTATCAAGATTGATAAAGTCTCTGATGTAATATCGAGAATTAAAGCAGGACAGATGGGTAGGTCTCAGAAGCAGTAAGATAACATGGAAGGACGATCCTGCCTCAACGGATTCCATAGAGTGGTGTCATTATCCATATTATTTTGAGTCTTCTGCCTCTTTTCAATGGAATATATTTACCTTTTTCAAAAAGGTGGAAGACAGCCAACAATATCCTCCATACGGCATCAAAATAATTTTCCTCAGAAACAGACACTTGTGGATATTGGTGGGTAAATGCTAAGCCGGTTACTATGAGGAAGTATATCCTGTTAAATGTTTGTTTGTTTGTTTGTTTGTTTGTTTGTTTGTTTGTTTGAGAGTATTTTTACCCCCCCGCCCCATTTCTCCTTGGAAAAGGACCTAAGGCAGCTTACAGAAATAAGGGGTAATATATAGTCCAGTACAAAAGACATGCTCAACTATTTGAGAACAAGGAACTGAGGAATATCTTACAGCATTCAAAATAATGCAGGGCATGAGTAAAGTGGATAGAGGGACACTCTTCTCCCTCTCACAAAATACCAGAACTAGGGGACATCCACTCAAATTGAGGGCTGGGATAGTAAGAACAGACAAAAGAAAATATTTTTTCACCCAGAGCGTTGTTAGTCTGTGGAACTCCCTGCCACAGGATGTGGTGATGGCATCTGGCAAAAGGAGATTGGACAGATTCCTGGAGGAAAAGTTCATTGTAGGTGACAAACCATGATGGAGATGTGTCATCTCCAGGCTTAAAACCGGGGTACTTCAAGGGCCAGATGCAGGGGAGTGGTAGCAGCAGACAGATATCTAGTCTCATGCGCTTCCAGACGCATCTGGTGGGGCCACTGTGAGATACAGGAAGCTGGACTAGATGGGCCTTTGGCCTGATCCAGCATGGCTCTTCTTATGTTCTTATGTTCTTATGTTCATTAATAGACAACAATAGATTAAAGCAACAATAGATTAAGAGTAACCACTGATCATAGCTCAGTGGTCGATATCAGCCCTTGACATTTTGAATTTTTATCCCGACCCTAATGAAAAGCAATGTTGAGTTTAGAAGTACTGAAGGAGATCTCTTTTTGTCAGCTCTCATCTTCACCACATTGGAAAGACCGGTTCTTGCAAGAGCAGTGTGATGTTTTGAGAGATGGCTCATGCCCACAATTAAGGTCCCATTTCCAAGAAACTAAGAAGAACTTTGGATACACGATCAAATTAGAAAAATGGCATGGATTTTGGGCCAATAACTATAAACTGACAATAGCTACTTCCTATAGAGAACATTTACTTAAAATGTTTTATAGATAGCATCTCCCACCGAATATATTAGCTAGAATGTTTCCCAATGTATTGAGTAAATGTTGGAAGTGTAGAAAACATGAGGGCACTTATTACCATCTGTGGTGGACATGTTAAAGAACAAAGACATTTGGGGTAAAAATTCATACATGGTTAAAACAAATCAACAAAGCAAAACCTAGAATTCAAACCAGAAATATGTTTATTAGGTATATTACCAAACTTTGTGAACAAAGATTGTAGCTACTTAATATTGCATGTCTTAACAGCAGCAAGAATGGTGTGGGCACAGTTATGGAAAAGTGAAGCAACACCAACAGAAGAAATTCTATTGAATAAGATATTTGGAATGTGCAGAGATGGATAGGTTAACATACACGTTGAAGGACAAAAATGATTGTGAATTTTTCCAATCCTGGAATATGTTTTATAATTGGCTAAACACAAAAAGGATGTAGTAGAAAATTATGAATTGGAAGTCAAATCATAGAATCATAGAGTTGGAAGAAACCTCAAGGGCCATGCAGTCCAACCTCCTGCCATGCAGGAACCCCCATCACAGGGCTCCTGACAGATGGCCATCCAGCCTCTGCTTAAAAACCTCCAAAGAAGGAGATGCCACCATCCTCCATGGCAGCATATTCCATTGCCGAACACCTCTAACCATCATGAAGCTCTTCCTAATGTTCAAATGGAATCTCTTTTCCTGTAGTTTGAGACCCTTGCCCCGAGTCCTAGTCTCTGAAGCCATGGAAAACAAACCAGTCCCTTCTTCAATGTGACATGTTTTCAAATATTTAAACATAGCTATCATATTCCCTCTCAGCCTTATTTTTGAAAGGCTAAACATTCCCAGCTCCCTAAGCCTCTCCTCGTAGGACATTTCTTCCAGATGTAAGTTGAACTTAGCTTAGAACATTTCTTCCAGATGTACGTTGAACTTAGCTGTTAACTCTATCAGATGAAATACGATGAAAAAATGTGCAGTTTTTTATATGTATATGTATATATGTGGGTGTGTTAGAGAGAGTGGGAATGTGTTTCCCCCTCTTTTTTCTTTTTTTCATAAAATAATAAAAATATATTTATAAAGAAGTAAAATAATGACTTGGAGGGGCCATCAAACAAATGAAGCTGAACAGACAGTGGCTTGTTTTTCAAAATGAATGCCAAATGAACAGGGTGTGAAGCCAGACATTAAGTGTTTGAGCCCCCTAAGCTCTTTAGGAAATACCCCTTATTCATACTTTCTTTTGAACTTTGTAACCCACAATGCTTTTCCTGGTTCTTGTTTCTATCAACTGAGCAGAAAGACTAATTCTAACTTTATTAACACAGCGTTGAGGTGTTGGAATGATCTTACCCTGCCTAGGTCGCAGATTATTAGGATAATAGCACTGTAAACAGCAGAATCATATAGAAAGGGGGGGAACCATCAGAGGGATACGTACTATTAGCCTAGCTTAGAGGAAATTGGAGAAAAATCCCATCTTTCTTGGGAAGCTGCAGCTTGGACAACTTTCTTACAAACTTTTCAAAAAATTCCCCCTAATAGAACTATTATTATTGCCTGTAATGTAACTGGAAGGCAGGATGCATAGCTTCTGATTTCAGTAGAAGCAGCCTGATGTCTGTAAGATGATTAAAAAAAAAAATGCCAACGTCCAGTGAATGAATCTGGGAGAACTCATCAAAAATGGTAAGACACCTCCATTCTCACATCGGGCCAAAGCTTTACTCTCTGTCAAAGCTGCACCTCCTGCTCTGGATTCAATGCTCATGCTGCAAATCACAGGCACTTTCTGTCTGCCCAGAACTCACACTCATTCCTTGGCATCCCTCCAGCCCCCAAACAAAGCAGCAGACCCACCAAGGGTCCCTGGGGGAACATTTCGGGATAAGCAGCCTCCCCTTCCAGTTCACCCTGCTGATGTGCCCTGCGCTGGAACCCAAGCCCAGAGGATCTGGGATTTTGTTTTAAAACAAGAAGTTCTCTTACCGGGTTCCAGGTGGCTGCCTTCGTTCCGCGCTTCTGTGGAATCTGCTACATCACCACTCATTTTGATATCTGGAAATGCAACCCAAGCTGATTTTAATAGCAGGGCACCGGACTCCTCGGCGTCTGCACCTTCCGCTACACAGCATCAATGAGTGTGTCACAATAAAGATATGCCACCAGATCTTCACATCTCCAATTCCTACCTCTGGAATATTCATAAGCTTGGGTATCGGCATGCCAGCCTTCTACCTGTTCCCTCCCATTCATCGATCAGTCTTTGAATTCATTAGTTTTACCAGATCGTAGCTCAAGGTGCAAAAGCAAACAGGGCAGGGCTTCCCTTGGGGGGGGCATCCCTCTTGGGTGAGAGAGATCCAGGTTTTTTGGGGGGGGGAGAATCATCACCATCATTTCCCACTGTTGCTCTTTCACACAAACTGCCCGCCACACTATTTCTTCTTTAAGGAGGTTAGTTTTGTGTGTCCTTTCTATGTTCTTGTCAGAAGGTAGTGTGAAAATAATTTAGATAAATACATATGCAGAGAACCCAGGACTCAGAAAACCCAGGACTCTGGCCGTTACCTCACGTCCACTATGTTGCAGTAGAAAGTGCGCTGCGTTGTGGATCTAAAAAATATTAGCCCACATCTGTCAAGCTTCAAGAAAAATAAAGTACAACCACGGCCCCTGAAGTACGACTCAGCTCACTAAAGTTGTACTTGGTCTCGGATAGTTCTTTCCTTGTTGCTGTCCTGAGGCAGATTTTATACCAATACAAGGTACAGTGGGCTAACATTTGTTCCACATCTTTTCTGTTATCACCCCTGTTAGGTTATTTCCCCTGACTTGCCCCCCCCCCCCCCCCCGGGACTGATTAGATATATCAAAACGGCAGTTTCCCACTTTAACTGTTTTGACTATCATAAGGAAAAACATATACAGACGTAGAAAGGTCATCTCAGGAAACAGATACCACCACCACCATCACGGACACCTCCGTAATCTTTAACCAACACTTAAATAGGGTAAAATAATGCACCTACGTCAGTATCATCTTGGAACAATATTTCCCCTCTCTCTTTCTCTAAAATTTACACTCTACAGATTCTTATAAGGAAACATGTTCTACAATATCATCATCCACTAACAACGATGTGGTTTAAAATAACATGTGGCATTTGAGGTGAGCACAGAGATCCCTGAATCATGTCTTAGCGAGTCTTCTTACAGATACAAAGGTATGCTTTTTATTTATTTATTTATTTATTTATTTATTTATTTATTTATTTATTTATTTATTTTTTATTTGTTTGTTTGTTTGTTTGTTTTAAAATGTTCTTATGACAAACCACTGTAGTTAGTCAGGAGTAGAGCTGCCTAGATGCCCTAAGTACATCCAATTTTGCCTGATTTCGGAAGCTAAGCAGGGTCGGCCCTGGTTAGTACTTCGATGGGAGACCACCAGGGAATACCAGGTGCTGTAGGCGCCTGGAGTAGGAACTGGCAAGCCACTCCAGTATTCCTGCCAAGAAAACTCCATGGACATGGGGTCACAAAGAGTCGGTCATAACTGTAATGACACAACACAACACACACATTTCTGCAATGTTATTGATTGAAGGCTGGTGCTAGGAAGGAATCGCCCATAGCCATCGCATTCATCCCTGACTGAGGTATGATGTGCACCAAGGTTGATCAAGCCCACCGTTCATGCCTTGAATGGTGCTGTACTTGTTGGAACAACTGAGCAGCACCCAATTCCTGAGTTTTGGGTTCACCCTTCCCTCTCCTCCAATGCATTCTCCTTCATTAAGACTTTAAAACTAGAGGGCAGGGCCACCCAGATGTCAAAGGAAACAGGAATGGAGATTGCTTTTGAACACATTTTGTCACTACTAATTTGAATTTCTAGTTTCTCTAGAAATGGATGTCTGTGCTGTCATGGATCTCTGCATGAGAACTTTGCTAGATTCCAGTAAGCAAGAATTCATAGGCCAGACAGTAGGACCTACTATCAAACTGAGATAGCCCACATGTACAATCAGGTATGACAAGAGCAATCTGACATTTAAATATGCCCAGGTGCCTTTGTAAGAACATTTAACTCTTTAGAAACCCAGCGGAAAGGATCATTCTTCTTTTTGGAAAAGTCATTTGCATACGCTTCCACTAGCCAGTTCTCTGTTTGAAAGACAGCTGATGATTTGCATAGCTTTATAGCACTTTTTTTTCTTTTTGGTAAACCTCCATGCCTGTTCCCTGTGGTTTAGCCAGCTGAGCTCCTCTTTAAAAGAGACCTCACAAGCAAAACATTTTTTAAAAAAGAAACCTTTGTGAAGTTTAATTGTTTTTTTCAAGTGGGCAGAAGAGATAATCACCAGTATTTCTGTACCATGGCACTCTACAAGACGGCAGAGAAACCAGGGATAATGGAAGACAATTTGAGGGTTTAGCAAACATGAAGATTGACAACGAAGGGGGAATGTTTGAGTTCAGAAGGCTTCCATTTGGTCAAAGAGACAAGAAATGAGATGACACCCCCTTCCCTTTTCATCTACAGCAGCCATTCTCAAGGGGGGGGGAGTCATATGGTCCCCTGGCGGGGTGTGTAATATTAATACTAATACTAATACTAATACTAATACTAATACTAATACTAATACTAATACTAATAATAAACTTTATTTTTATACCGCCTTTCTCCCCAAATGGACCCAAGGCAGCTTACAACAACAACAACAACAACAACTCAACATAGGCAATATTAAAATATCAAAGTCAAATGTTTAAAGAACAATAAATATACTATAAAAGCATACTAATAACAGGAGAAAGCAGCAGAGTTTAAAAGGCCCCCAGCCGCTAAAAGCTAAGTATTAAGATGTTAAAAATAAAGAATTTATAAAAGCCTGGAGGCTCAGAAGGCTTGCCTAAATAAAAACGTCTTAAGGCCTCGCTTGAATGTTCCCAGGGAGGAGGCAGTTCTTAGCTCAACGGGGAGGGCAACGTGGAAGTACCAAGGTAGCAGGGACATCAACAGTATTCACCATCCCACTAAGGATTCCAGAGATTCACTGCAAGCTGCCAAGTAGCTAGAGGAGAAAAATGGCCTTATAATACTGTATTGCAAAGAGTCCATGTTGAATTGCGAAGGGCTTGAGGCTGGCTTGGTTTTTAAAGAGCAATGAAGAGCCATTAGCTTTACAAAACTTGCTCCAAGCATCTGTAAAAACTACTAGAACTCATTCTTCGAAATGCAAGTTTCTTGAATGTCCAAAGGTGCTTTATAGGCATACTGGAGTCACAGAGGATGCTCAGAAGCTGCCTTTCTAGGCTAGATTATCTGTTCATCTTAAACCTTAGTATACCCCAGTCCACCTAGTACAATGATGTCTCTGGTCTTGCCAGAGATGGGTCTTTTGTATCACAGAGGCAACCTGACTGCTGTAACTGGAGACACCAGGATTTAAACCTAATGGCTTTCTGTATGCAAACCAGGCGCTCTGCTATGAAGACATGGCTTATCCTCAAAGCCATCGAGCTGAGATTGCAAATGGAGTGAACGAACCAAAAGGCAGAGGGGAAGAAAGTCACTGTACTCACCTGCACACACACCTGATTCATCATCTGCCCTTGTTTGGTTTCAGAAGGTAAGCAAGATCAGGCATGGCGAGTACTTGGATGGGAGACCTCAAAAAATATATATTGGGGGCCTCTCGGGACAAATCTTGCCAATATTGTGCTGGATGAATCCAAAGTCTGATCTAGTTGAAGACACCTGGGCCTAATCCTATGTGCCTATAAAAGCACCTCTCTTGAGACCTCTTCCACTGGCATTTCATCAGCTGGCATGAAAAGACCTTTGGGTGGGGGTTGAAGCCATACAGCAAAGGTCTTCAGGAAACAGGTTTAAGCCAAGTGGAATTTAACTCAGGTGAAAGCATGCAGGGAGGGTAGATAGATCTCACTAATAAACCCCTTGGCCATGCATCTTTAGCAGGGGTGTTCTTATCCTGGGGGGGCAATGGAGTAACTCACTTTCCCCCCTTTTCCTGCCATCTACATTTGGGGGCTATGACTCCCAGGTGCACGAAGGGCAGTAACCTTTTCCTCCTGGTGGACCCATGGCCACCCCAAACTTAATCACATTCTGGAAGCTGACATGTGGTGGTGGTGGGGGGGGGGAGGAAAATGTCCTTGGTGTGAAAGGGTTAACCAGAAGCCCTGTGCCCATCCCAGGGAAGGAGACTCTCCGGTGCCTTCTGTAGCTGATGTCAACAAAGAGCCAGAAAGACAGCCCTCAACCTCTTGTGCAACCCAGCCAGACGAGTGAGTCGCATGACCACACAGAGCAAGTTTCACCAATCAGCTTTCCCACACAGCACCACGTTGCCTTTGCCGGACTTCACCAGAGAGTGTTGCAGTCTGCTATTCAGAGGCAGCACCATGTTGCAGAAGGGTGGCCCACAATTCTCAAAGAGTACCTCGTGGCATAGTGGTTAAATGCCTTTACTGCAGGTATAATTGCGCTCACGAGTCCGACCTGGGGTTCAATCCCAGGTAGCTGGCTCATGGTTGACTCAGGCTTCCATCCTTCCGAGGTCGGTAAAACGAGTATCCAGCTTGCTGGGGGGGGGGCAATGTGTAAGCCTGCATACTGTAATTAAAGCTGTAAACCACCCAGAGACTACTTGAAGTGGTATGGGGCGGTATTCAAGCAGAATACTTTGCTTTTCTGCTTTTTTTTTTGAACCTGCTGTTAAACCCTCCCCTGTCCTGGTCAAATTTCATCTCAAAGGCCTCCAACTTGGATGCTGTTGCCCACCATGTGCCAGGGAGTTCCCCAGTTCAACTCTGCCCTGTGCAAAGAAGCAGGAGCCTTCTTATATGGCCAAAGGGGTGCCTGGAGTTAAAGACCCCAAGGGAGGCATTCCTTGTCTAAACAAAAACAAAATATTTGCTGCCTGGGAAAATACTTGCCGCTGGAGCACAGGGGGTTGAACCGATGGTTGATCTGGACATGCCATGTTCTAGACCTTTGTATAAAACATCTTTCGGGCTGGAAAGCTATTTCCACAATTTAACCTCAGCTCCCTTGAGGACAGCTTTCACAGCCCTGCGCTTTCAGACCATGCCTTCTGCTTTTTTAGAGGGGAGGTGTGATAATATCCCTGTTTCGGACAGACTTTGCCCTTGTGGCTCAGGTGAAGTCGATGATGTGCCCCATTACTTGCTCAGGTGCCCCCTTCACGACCAACCCAGAGGCAAATTCCTTGGTGGGATTATTCGTTCACTGGTCGATAGGTCCCCTGGAGCCCAACTTAGTATGCTACTTGTCGGTACAGACAGGTTTGTTACAAAGCAAGTTGCAAAGTTTGCGCTGGCAGCTATGAAAATTCGGGTCAACCTCTAACTTTGGGAGGACTATATTGCTCTGCAAATGTCACGCGTTTTTTAAAGTTTTAATTATATTTGGCGCGGATGTAACTTTATAAGTTTTTTTTTAAAATCAAGATTGGGATGACCAATGGTTTTTAGCAATAAACTATTACCTTACCTTACCTTACCTATGTTCTAGATCCATTGTCTTCGTAACAAAATGGTTTGTCAGGCAAGCTTCACTAGAAAAAGCAAAAAACACTGCAAAGATTCCCTTCTATTGTGTTATCATTTATGTGGCCAAAATTGCACTCTTGTAGACCAAAGCAAAAAGAGGTGAAGAAATCCATGTGTGCAGAGCCAAGCCTGATATATTCAGAAAGCGAGTGGAAATCTTATAGGATGGGAAAACTCTCAAAATGATCCTGTGGTGAATGAATAGGCCCAGGAGTCATTAAACACTTATTGATGAAGAAGCCATCTATGCTGCTCTATTATTATTATTGTTATTATTATTATTATTATTATTATTATTATTATTATTATTATTATTATTATTATTATTATTATTATTATCATCATCATCATCATCATCATCATCATCATCATCATCATCATCATCATCATCATCATCATCATCATCCTCATCGTCATCGTCATCGTCAACATCAACATCAACATCAACATCAACATCATCACAACAGACAAGGTAACTACACTGGATTTTGTATTAGAAATCACTAGTCGAAAGCTTCTCAAGCGTTTACGACTATGTGATGTATCGGAGAATTATGCAAGCAGATGGTGACTTTGTCAACTCAAATTTCTTCTAAATACTTGCTTAGCTCTTTAGGCACTGCATCCAGTGTGCTGCTGCTGCTGCTGCTGCTGCTGCTGATGATGATGATGATGATGATTTCATGAACTATAAAATTCTGGCATTGTTTGGTGGGGTGCTCAGAATCAGAGCATCAAAATAACACCTTAGATTCAATGCTCTGGCATTCAAATCATCTCTCTGGCCTGAAACGGGAGGAATGCATCTGCATTTGTCAAAAGACATTTTTCAAAAGCCACATTTTAAAAGTAACGTTCCAATGTTGCAACAGAATTTTAAAAAACGTTACTCTCCTCCCGAAAAGCAACAATTTCACTGCGTTAAATTAGGGTGTCATTTCCAAGGACCACTTGGATTTCTCTGTTAGCTCTGATCTCCTCCTGGAAGTACATCAAAGAATTCCAAATTCCTCAGCAAGCTGTGAGGCTTAGGATCCCTTAGGAAGGGAGATAAAATGGAGTTAAAGGAGTATCAAACTGCTACACTTTTCTTGTGTAGATTTCAGATTGAGAGAAGGAAGAAAACAGACAATCACGGGGAACGGCAGGGAAGAGGAGGGCAGAACAGGAACAACACAGAACATTGCAACAATTCAGTCACTATCCCATTTATTTTGTAGTGTTTGTGCATAACTTCCCTCTCCATCCAGAGAGGCCAGGCACCTCCAGAAGTTGAGTTTTTTTTCTTCCTCATTCAGTAGCTCTGTCAGTAGCTGTTTTATGTGGGATTTAGGTATCAATTACCACTTTCCTTTTCTAATCCTCCTATATTTTCCCTTCATTTCCTTATTCTCTTCCGTTGGCTACAGACAGACACATGCCCACAACAACGTCTGAGTGGTAGAACTAGGAGTTTCCTATTTGGAAACACATGGATAGCATTGTCTGGGAAGGACAAATTATACATCACAGGCAACCTGTCATTAGAGCTAAAATCATATTTCAGAGAGGGGGTTCTGGCTGGAATTTGTTCTGAGAAATCAGACTACAAAGCACCGGCTATTCTTTAGGTCCCAAATACCGAACCACAACAAAGCAAATTTGCAAACTATTGTAGGGTGGTGATTGATCAAAGTTTCTACTGCAACAGCCACAAGTTTCCTGCAGTAAGTTAAGGAATATTCTTTTTAAATGACCAGTCATCTGTAACTAATGAATTGTACCCAAGTTCCTTAGGGAGGAAAAAGGTTTCTCTGGCTTTTGCCCTGATCTATATACTGTATTCTAATCATCCAGCTTGCAGTTTAACAAGGATTCCAATTTGTGGCTTTAAACTGTGTCTATAAGGGGTTTCAACTGTGTTTTTAATTTGATTCTGCTTTAACAGAAGCATTGCTTTGGATTTAATTTGACTTTAGTCTTTTTATTGAGCATCACCCTCAGCTCTTTCAGACGTTTTCCAGACATAAAACAACAGTGGCAGCAGCAGCAGCAGCAACAACAAAGCATCAATGAATGTTTATTGCTGCATTGGAGCAGCAGATGTTTGCCTGATTTGAGAGTAACACCACAGTATTCAGATGCCTCCATGAACAGGCTTGCATGTATGCAACAGTGCAATCGACCATTTTCAGAAGAAGTAACCTTAACATAAGAACATAAGAACATAAGAACATAAGAAGAGCCTTGCTGGATCAGGCCAAAGGGTCATCTAGTCCAGCTTCCTGTATCTCACACTGGCCCCACCAGATGCGTCTGGGAGCACACAAGACTAGATCTCTGTCTCTTGATGCCACTCCCCTGCATCTGGCCCTTGAAGTACCCTGGTTTGAAGCCTGGAGATGACACATCTCCATCATGGTTTGTTACCTGTGATGGACTTTTCGTCCAGGAATTTGTCCAATCCCCTTTTGAAAGCATCCAGGCCAGATGCCATCACCACCTCCTGTGGCAGGGAGTTCCACAGACTAACAATGCGCTGGGTGAAATAATATTTTCTTTTGTCTGTTCTTACCCTCCCAGCCCTCAATCTGAGTGGATGTCCCCTAGTTCTGGTGTTCTGTGAGAGGAAGAACAGCATCCCTTTATCCACTTTACTCATGCCTTGCATTATTTTGTACATCTCAATCCCCCTTTGGGCGCCTTTTTTCCAGACTAAAAGCCCCAGATGTTTAGCCTTTCCTCTTGTATGTCCAAGGGCAAAAGTGACGGGGGGGGGGACGGGACAAGAAAAAGAAAGAAAAAATCCATAGGGTCAAAAAACTGTATTTAAAGACTAATAGGTCTGTTTCAGCGGGATTCTTCTTCCGCTTCATGGCATACCAAATCAACTGTATTTATACATATCCATGTCAAGACCATGTCAGGTTACACAGGTGATAGGCAAGCATGCATCATTGGCTTGGGATTAGGACGAACAATATGTTCATATCTTAAAACTGCAGGCCATCATGTCACTTTTGTAGAAAACAAACCAAATAAACCCCCAATTTTGCAAACATGTTTTTCTTATACAGTATTTGACTGGCCCCATCACCTAGAACAGTGGTGGCGAACCTTCGGCACTCCAGATATTTTGGACCACAACTCCCAGAAATCCAAGCCTAGATTGCCAATGGCAAAGGACTGTGGGAGTTGTGGTCCAAAACATCTGGAGTGCCGAAGGTTCGCCACCACTGACCTAGAAAATAGCTTCCTGAGGGTAAATGATCCATGAGTCACTTTTTTTCCTGCATCCCAGGAGCTTCCGGGGGCTGCACAAACCACTACCCCCACCACACACACACACACACAAGCATATGTTTGAAATCTCCCTAGAATTTTTTAAAAACGCCTTAAGCAGAGAAATAGAGGCTGAGCTTTGTGGTTACACTTGTTGAGATCCATATACAGTATATATCTCTCTTCATAAAAGACCTATGTACACAAGTGATGACAGCTGTGTACAAGAGGTTGATCCGGAGATAGTCCCTGACAGCTAAGCTCATCATGATAGACAAATCTTTCAAAGAAAGGCAGAAGACATGCAAATAATCACGATGACGAGCGTTTCTACTACGCTGCAAACTGTCACCCCTCAAAAACAGATTTAGAGACCATTCCTGCATTAAAGACAGCCATCAAAAAAGACATGCCAGGCATCAGGCTTTCCTGAAAGAAAAACAAACCCACCCCATCCATCACTTTGAGTAATCCAGATGCCAGAGTGTATTAAAAACGGTGTCTGAACATCATTCAGAGTTTTCCCTCACAATTTTGTTAGGATGCCTCCTTCGATCTGCAGTTTTAGACTCCTGGCTCAGTGGTTTAGGTCTCTGGGTGGATGTTCGAACCTCCACTATGCCTCCAGCCTGGGTGGCCTTTGGCAATCTGCACCGTCCCAGGGCACCCCAGGAATAAGGGAATCAGAAGCCACTTCTGAGTCTTCTCTGCTCAGAAAACCCTGGAAAGGGTCATCATAAGTTGGAACTGACTTGACAGTGTGCAGTTATTTTTATTAACAGGGAAAAGTGCCTTCTGACTGAAGCAGACTGAGGTCTTGAAAAGCTTACACAAATCCGACTTGTCTTTAAAAGTGTGCAATTACTCTTGGCTGGTTTTGAGGCATTTACAGATGAGTGTCCTGGACAGACAACAAATGTTGGAGAATATTTTGTGAACAAAATAATCACAAAGCAATAACAGCCATACCAAAAGTCACAATAAGCCAAGTCCACAGGTATTAAATGCCATGAGGAAATGCCTGAACTTCTCGAGAAGGCGAATCAAGGCAATTTCAGGTACTAAGAAGCACCGAAATGATACTGAAAAGCCTATAAGGCTGCTTTTTCCCCCCAAACTGAACAGGAGTTGCCCATGTATGGCAAAGACGAAATCAAAACAACCTCTCGGCTGTGTCCTCTTCTTTACTCATCATCATGCTTTCACCATCCATCACTTGGCTTTCAAAATCAAAGCAGCCTTCCTAGAATCCACCTGTTCTCCCCACTCCCCACTCCCAACCTCGATGTACATTTCCTTATGGCCAAAGAAGCTGTTCCTTATGGCAAAGCACCCAGCATATGCTCAGGAACAACCCCAATTCCCAACACTTTCCGATCATCATTAAAAAAGGTATAAAAACTTCAGTCTGAGTCACATTTCTCCGAGGTTGGCATTTGGTCTGCCTGCTTCCCTTTTCCTTTGCCCCAGCCTGCCTGCTCCCCCAGATGTTTGATTCATCCCATGAAACAGTGTGAGCAGGGGAAGGAGGAGAGATTCACACCTGTCAGTCTCTCCAGTGTGTCCATGGAATCATGCCCAGGTATGAGACCAAACATGGTTCTCATACCTGGGGAAATCTTGAGATACCCAGGAAATCATGATGGGGTGGTGGTGGTGGAATTCAGTTCCAGAAATGTGCACTGAGATACAACCCAACCTATTTTACACAGATCCGCTCGTGTGCATGCCCACACCCATGCAGAGATACAGTATAAGGAAGGCTGGCCAAAGTACATGGAGACATTCCATGATGCCTGTGGCTGTGTATCGCTGTGGCTGTATATTGCACCTTCTCAGCCCTGACTTCTGGGCTCTTCCCTCAGAAACATTTTTCTTTCAATGCCCAAGCTCAGTTGTAGGAGGTTAAGACAGCCCCCTTGTCCATGTGCAGAGAGAGTTTCTCTTTTATCACAGCCATGCCTCAGCCCAAACAATCTTCTCTGGATTAGGATAGGTTAAGCCAGCCATGTCCAAACTTTGGCCCTCCTGATGTTTTGGACCCCCCAACTCCCAGAATTCTAAGCTTAGATTGCTAATGGCAAAGGACTGTGGGAGTTGTGGTCCAAAACATCTGGAGGGCTGAAGTTTGGACATGCCTGGGTTAAGCCATCGCAATACAAAGCTGCCCCTAATTCCAATCACCTCTCATTTCATCGCTCATGGGAGCCGATCTCTCCCCTCGGCCACCCCCATCCCATCAATCCGGCGCTGATCTCCTCTGGCGCACCGCACATGTTCCTCCAAACAGGGAAAGTGGAACACAACAACCCCAAGCCTGCCAAGATGAAACAACTGACAGCTGTAATAAGAGGCACCTCCCACCTTGGGGCTTTTCAACAGGGGGTGGGAGAAGACTTGGAAAAAAGGCCCTACCTCAGAGAGAGAGAGAGAGAGAGAGAGAGAGAGAGAGAGAGAGAGAGAGAGAGAGAGAGAGAGGAGTCCGTACCTGTGTGCACTGTGTCCAGATTCACCATCCTGCCAGAGGAAAGGTACCTGCCGCAACCTGGCCAGTTCCCGCCCAAAGTGGTGGCCCGTGGGGATGCCAGCTTCTCCCCCACTGGCCAAGAGTCTCTTCCACTTCTTCTTCTGTTGCTGCTGCTGTCACCACCACCTCTCTCCCTCTCTCTCTTCTCTCTGTCTTGCCAGCTGCTGTTAGCACCTCTGGCTCTGCAATACCGGTTGCCACATTGAGGCAGGTGAGAACATTCCTGGAGCTGCTTGCTAGAGCCGCACCCCCTTTTTTGCACATCTCATCCCAGGATTTATTTATTTTATTTTATTTATCATTACTTTTTGGAATGAGAGAGAGAGAGAGAGAGAGAGAGAGAGAGCATCTGGCAGGTGGCCCATGCAAAGTGGGCAATTTGCATAATTAGCAGCAACTTCATTTGGGGCTTGGGCCAAGCAGCACCGAGCAAGGGGGTGTGGCGGAAGAGGGAGGGAGGGGGCAAGGCAGTCAGCCTCCCCTCCTTCCAGGCCGCCTGAGCTCAGCTCAGCAGGTAGAAATCCAGCGAGCAGAATATGGGGCTCTCTCTTTGAGATTTCAGTGTGTGTGTGTGTGTGTGTGTGTGTGTGTGTGTGTGTGTGTGTGTGTGTGTGTGTGAACTGTCTCTGAATTGATTGACCCATTGGAGGAAAACGGGGTGTTTCTCCCAACCTGGGAAGGTAGAGGAGATCATTCAGGGCCAAGCAAATGCCTGCCCAGGCACGCTGGAAAAAGCAATCAAAAGCTCTCGGAAGGAGCATTTCGCTTCTTCGTTTGCTGCTGCTCAGCTCCAGGAAAGGGAAAAAAAAAGCCAGTGTGCTTTTGATCTTCAAAGCGCCTAAGCAGGCCATAATTCACAGGACCTGATTCCCCACCACCACTCTACCTCACCCTGGTCCCAAAAGAAGCCTGAGCCGAACCGAGAGAGAGAGAAGAGAAAAGAGAGAAGGAGAGAAGAGAGAGGGTGGATGCCTGTCTGTCCGCCTGCCTTGCGTGGGCACAGGAGCAGTCAGGGGGAGACGGAGGAGCGGGGGTGGGGAGCGTGCGATTGGGCTTGCCACATATGTGGGTGACTCAGCGCTCACTTGCGATACTGATCTGTGCGCATGGGGAAACTTTGGGGCCCCGGAGAGGCGGCACGGGAGGAGACACGGCTTGCCCAAGGAACCCAGCAGGAGACTCAGTGGCAGAGGGAGGAGGAGGAGGAGGAGGAGGCGGCGAGGTGGGCCCGGCTGGCTGGCAGGGCTCTTGCTCCACCAGGTTGTGGTGGCGATGCTTCCCCAAAGGATGGGCACCTCCTTAGAGGGGCAGGGGGAACAGGCTGAGCCTCCAAAGGAGGTATTCACTTGGTGGCATCTGGGGAAAGCAGGTCGGCCTCCGTTGGCGGACATTAAGAATCGGATCGTGACAGATCCACCAAAGTGCTAGCTAGGCGCAATGGGAACCCTGGCCCAAACTTTGGGTCAGAGAAGGCTGGATGAGCCCTTTGCCTTGATTTCAAGAAGGACCTCGGGAAGCAAACAAAGCAACACATTGGCTCTTGGTTTTCAACAGCTGGAATGGAGCTACAGGAAGAGCCTGGAGGTGGGCAACGGTAGCCTTCCTGGTATTGTTGGACTACGAAGCCCATCGGCCCCAGCCAGCTGAAAGTTTTCCAGTCCAGCAACATCAGGCTGATCCCGGATCCTGATGAGACATGCCCCTTAAGCATTTACGGTGAACTTGTCCTTAGGTTCATCTTCCCTGAAGGTGTCTCAGTATAAGTTGGCGGCAACCCTTCCATCTAGTTCTGATGATGCTGGTGTGCTGTCAAGTCACCTCTGACTTGGAATAACTCTTTTCAGGGTTTCCCAAGAACAGAAAGCTCAGAAGTAATTTCCCATTCCTGCCTCAGGTCTGTGGAGTTCGATCAGGGCCGCCCGGGCTGGCTCTACTCAAAGGATGCACCATAGAGAATCCAACTCACAACCTCTGACTGGGTTGCAGCCCCACCTCTCAAAGTTAGGGACCTCTGTTGCTACTGCTGCTTGGTTGGTTGCATGAAGCCCATGGACCAGCCTGGGTAGGACAGCTGGCATGGGTATGGCAGAATCCCAAGGAGACTGGCTGGCTTCCCTCTTTGAGAGCAGGGTTTGGCCGGCCCTTCTGAAAGCCACAACGGGAGCTCCAAGGTCCAAGCGATATTTGTGGCGAGATGCCTCTGACTGTTTATGGTTGAAAAGCGTTTTTAAAAACTCTGTGCCTATACAGTATTGCCAATTATAAAGGACTGTGGGAATTGTAGTCCAGACTACAGTGGCCAGAACCCCATGCCTATACAGCACAGTGGTACCGTGTATAATTAATTTGTTCCAAATGAAATTCTGTTAAGCCAATTTTCCTTTATACAATTTTCCCATAGGAATGCATTGAACACAGAGTAATCCCTAATTGCGACCATTTTTATGTTGTACGGATTCGCCCCATAGACGATTCTGTTAAGCAAATTTCCCCTATCTCCGGAATTTTTTATGTTGTACAGATTTTATGTTATACAAACCATTTGTTATACGAGGATCCACTGTATTGCCAACAATAAAGGACTGTGGGAATTGTAGTCCAGAACTACAATTGCCAGAACTCCGTGCCTATACAGTATTGACAACGATAAAGGACTGTGGGAATTGTAGTCCAGAACATCTCAAGGGCCGAAGGTTCCCTACACCTGTACCAAATCAAATAACTGTCTGAAACATATAATACTAAAAATGAATAAATTCCTAGGGAGCGAGGTGACAGCCCAATGGGTCATATGATCCAGCATGCCAGCCTTTCCTTTGAAGGGCTAAGTGGTGGCATGGATGAACCCTTGGGGAAGGTCCTGCGGGAGGCTTCTTTTGTGGGTGACACCACACACACCCTGGCCCCCAAACCACAGCTCCCCAAAGCACCTTTGTGTACTACAGTTCTCAATGACCTTGTGGCTATTAATAGGGGTTCACCTGGTGGGTGGAGAGGCAGTCCAGGCAGGGCTCAGGACATGAGCCAGAACACATGGCCTATGTTTTATGCAAATTATGCAAAGCTGCCTACTTGCAGGAACTTTATGCAAATCTGCCCTCCTGGAACTTTCAAGCTGGAATACGAGACAGGTTTGTTCCGCTCTAGACTTTAAAACACCACCATGTCTGGAGTACCGGACGGAGGTTAAAATATCCTCTGTGTAACACAAAAGCCCATGACAAAAAGAGAGGGACAGATAAAAGTACCCCAAATGCCTACAGTACGTCTGATTCAAATATTGATCCTTTCCGTTCCTGACTCGTGAGTGGGACCTGCTAGAACATTTAGAAAAGCATTCAGAGAAGCCCCTGGTTCACTAAAAAGCTTGGGAAAAATTACATTCCAGACATCCATTCCCAGAGACTTCCAGCCAGCCTGGTGACTGGAAGGAACTTTGAGGCAAAGTCCAGAAAAGGATTTTTTCCAAAGTATCCAAGAAAACGCTGGTTGATACTTCTGTCAGCCCACTGAACCACACTGACCCACATGCTGTGGATCACACATGCATCTGGGGTCCAGGGGTGTGTTGCTTCAGATTTACACACTTCTCTGCACAAGGCTGGGTTGCTCACCAGCTTCAGCAGGCGCTGGCTGACACAATGGGCTGTACTAGCCTTTAAAGCCTCTGGGATGTTGGTTTTCTGCAACAGACTCACACAAAAATGAGAGGGAGACTCGTACACTTGGGAACTACCTCCCCAGCGAACTGTGCCTCGCATAGTTCCTGCCAGCCTTCCGGAAAGCATTGAAGACCCTGCTAGAGATGGGCACGACTCAAAAAAATGGTGTTTCGTTTGTCGTTTGTCTTTTAGGGGGTCCGTTTCGGTTCGTTTTTCGTGAATTTTTTGCAAAAAAAATCATTTTCATTTCGTTACATAACGAAATGAAAAAACAAAAACGAAAATGAAAAATTGCTGTTTCGTTAGCATTCATTACAGTTCAATGTATTTGCCGCAACGAAAACGAAACGCACAACAAAATTTCTGTTGTTTCAGTTCGTTTCGTTTCATTTTGGAGACAAAATTTGTTTTTCGTTTCGTTACATAATGAAATGAAAAAACGAAAACAAAAATGAAAAATTGCTCGTTTCGTGCCCATCTCTAGACCCTGCTGTTCCGGGAGGCGTTTGGTGACTCTTAATTTTTTTTTATGTGTCCGCCATCTGCCTGTTCTTTTTTTTTAAATGCACCTTATTGCGTCCAATTGATTTTATTGTTGTTTATGCCGCTTTTAATTGTAATAATCTGTGTGTTGTGAACCGCCCGGAGTTCCTTCAGGAAGACGGGCAGTATATAAGCCTTGGAATAAATAAATAAATAAACTTGAGATGGATACTCTACTGACTGCCTCTAAAACCTCTGTCAGACAAAATCCATCATCGCAGTGTGCCATCTATTTTGACTTATGGCTAGCAACACTCAGATTTGCTAGATAAGAGCATTGAAAAGTAGTTTCTAGAGATGGGCACAAATGATTTTTTGTTCATTTCATTATTCGTTTTGTTACGTAACAAAATAACCCGCCCCCTTGAAGGAAAACTAAATGAAATTTTTTTGTTTTGTTTGTTTCATTTTTTGTTCCCCCACCGCTGCTGCTGACCAGCTGCCGCAGAAGGGGCTTCCAAAGCAGCAGTGCCAATCAGCCATCCATGCTACAGCTGATTGGCGGTAGGGGAAAAAAATAAAAAAAATTTTTAAAAAGTGCTGACCAGCCTGCAGTCCAGCTAGTCGGCACTAGGGAAATTTAAAAAAAATGAAGCAAAATGAAGAATGAAACGAATCCTAATGAAACGAAACAAAATCCTAACAAATCCTAATGAAACAAAAAAAAAAAAGAGCAAAGCAAAGAAAAATGAAACAAAATGCCATTTTGGAGTTTCGCACCCATCTCTAGACTGGTTTACCATTCTCTTCTTCCAGAGGTACCCTCAGACTGTACAGCTGGCCCAAGGCCACCCAGGCTGGCATTTCTCCCAAGAGGCACAGTGGAACTCCTAGCCTCTGGCCCTGCAGCCGGAGAACCATATCTGCTGCCTTTGCCCTCACATCCTGTTTAAGGTATCTGTGGTGAGAACTGATGGGTCACTGCTGGAGTAAGTAGCTCCTGGGTCTAACGAACCTTTTCATGCTTTTCATATGGAAAGTGGCTTTTCCAGAACAAACGGTAGGGTTCTTTCTTTTCCTGTCCCCCTAACCCAGGCATGTCCAAAGTCAGGCCCGGGGGCCAAATGAGGCCCATTTTCAAATTCTGAGCGGCCCATGGCCTCTTCTCCCTGCAGGCTCAGCCTGTCACGCATCCCCACCTGCTGGCCTCTCCCTATACCAGATGGAGGCATCAGCTTGAAGTTTTATGGTTTACCTGCCCTCCCTGCCTCTGTCCTCCCCCCCAGCCACCTGTCCAGCCTACCCACCCCCAGTTCCGTTACTGCAGCGTCCTCCCTGCCTCCTTGTATGTCCTAGAGGCTGTCCAAAGTCCAGCCCGGGGGCAAAATGTGGCGGAATGGTCGGCCCCCTCACATTTTCACCTTGCAAAATTTGGCCCTCCTTGCAAAAAGTTTGGACATCCCTGCCCTAACCTGTGCCTCTCATTTCGGAGAAAAAAAACACACACTCAAAGACCCACAGTCTGGCTGTCCATCGCCACTGTGAACTTCCTCACCCCATCTCTGCTGAAGGATGCTCAATTGTCTTAAGTATCTATGATTTCATGGGCTTGCCTTCACCCAGTGCCACAGGGGTTTAGTGGATGGGTGCAGAGCGACACTCAGTGGCCACATGTGGAAGTGATGCAAACACATAGGCAATTAGATTTGGGTTCTTGGACATGGGTGGCCATTTCCCTTCCATATTATTAGCTTCACTGCATCCCTCGAGGCTAAACAAGGCGATGCTTACTTTGGTTCAGAAATATGCAAACTGCTGGAAATACAGCACCATGTGCAATAGGCATATAAGAAAAGCAACAGATTGGACTGGACATTTCTTTTATTTAAAAAAAAGCTTTTATTTGGTTTATGCAGGATAAATAATTTGTTTTAAAAATATCTTCAAGTTTTATATTTCTTTCATTTCTTGTGACAATCCTTTAAAAAGAAGAAAATGACAGCTCAAAATCTCTCTTGCTACCCCCGGCCCCTCCAATGTCCATGGAGAGTGACATATAAAAATAAGCTTGAGAAACAAATTCAAATAATTGTTTCAGATTGAAACACTGCTGGTTTCAGCCGCAGCGGTAAGAAATAAAGAAGGCACACTGTGGTGGAGGGACACAGAGGTATGGCACAAAAGTATTTCAGCCACTCCAGGAGAGGTCTGCAAGGTATGATTGCCTTCTCTTTAGACCTTCTGTCTGGTCCAAAGGCAGACATCAAGCAGATAACACTTCTCTTGCTGTGGCAATGTTCCTGCTTGTTAAAAGAGGTCACTGGGGAAAGACATAGTGTCTATCACCTGTTATGGCTTCTAAAAGCCTCCATGGCAAGTAGCAGTTTACCGGGCAACACCAATTCCCTTGAGATTCACAGTGGTTGTGAGGTTACTGCCTTCCTCTACTGCTGGTGATTATTTTCATTCCTGCCAAAGGCCAGAGCAAGCCAGAGTCTGTTTAATCAGCTACAGACATCTCCTTGTTCCTTTGGTCTTGTTAAATCATGGATACAGCAGAGCCCTCTTATGTGCGGGCTCAGCATCCACTGAATCCCTTATCCACAGTCTAAACCTATTAAAAGAAAAATCCTAGAAATATATATTTCTAAAGATGAAGTTTCTAGAACTGGCCACTAGAGAGCGCGAGCCACCATGCTATGCAGTGTTCGCTATTAAAAGTGGTGACTATAATTCACCTTTTACAGCATCTGTGGGAGGCGGGATGATCCCCTGCAGATACGGGGGCTCTACTGTAGTTCTATTAAGGATTGTCATTTCACACCATCACGTTTTGGGAAATAAGAGAGAGAAATGCTCAGACATTATTTTCTGTTAAAAGGAGAAAATAAAGAAGGCACTGGGATGCAGATCTCTACACAGAGACACCACCTGGGCTCCTTCAAAAGCTCAGTGACACCCTGGAGCTCATGAGTGGTCTTCAACCATGGGATGACATGAGTTTTCAACAAGACTCGAGAACAAGTCCTTAAAAAATAGAGTGTGGCTGGTGTCTTCTCCCACTAAGGCAAACCCATTGAAAAGCAGGGCACTGCAGTGACCTTCCAGTCCAGAGAACCAATCCCTGGGAATCCAGAAGTTGAGTCCTGGCAACTGGACCACGTTGCCATGACGCAACGTCTAGATAACCTCATCTGGATGACTGAGAATGTTCATAGACCATCAGGGTGAAGTGACGAGGCTTAGCAAGCAAAGCATTTTCCCACCCTGTTCTACCTAATTGAACATGGAGGCCTAGTGCTGGCCACATCGTGCTAAATCATGCCCCCCCCTCCCAGTAAATCCTAGCGGGAGCACAAGATGCAATTAATAAAATTGGGGATAAATGTAATTTTTGGCAGGGTGCTTGGTGTTACTGGAACTTCTGGCTCTTTGTAGGAAGGGAACCATAATGGTTCTGATACCTCCCTGTAAATTTTACATGAGTCAAAACCCAGCCGAGTTCTTTTCTCCCCACTTCTGCCTCTTGTGATGCCTTTTATATGAGCCCCACATTTCTAGGGTCAGATCATCCATCTTGTGACGCTCTTTCCCCTCCATTTACAAGGAGTGAATCTGACCAGCAGTTTCAGATGATGATTCCAGTTGATGCACTTAGATCTAGATGTCACAGGTCTTGGGCCCACTGATCTGATGGACCATCAAGAAATCAAGGGCCAAGAGGAATCCTGGAACTGATCAGACATGCAAGCCATCCCCCCTCTCTTTTTGAGGTCTCCAAGGAAGAGGTGCTATTTCCCTTCCATGGTTTTCCTTCTTCATTGAAGCAGCAACAGGTCACAGTTAGCTTTGGGTTGTCAAATACTTCACACTAGCACAAGAGCTGATGCCTTGGGGCAGCCCCCAAGATGTCGAGTGCACGCCTTCAGCCAAATGCTGAAAAAATGGAACACAGGCCTCACATCAACACGTCCCTTAGAAACACAGGAAGCTGTCTTAACTCGAGACAGACCCTTGGTCCACCTAGCCTTATACGGTCTGCTCTGACTGGCAGCAGCAGCTTTCCGTGCTTTTAGGCAGGATTCCTTTCCCTGTGGTCTCCAATCCAAATTACTAACCCAGCTTGGTTCTGCTTAGCTTTGGAAATAAGAGGTCTCTGTGTTTAGGAAGACCCCCTCAGTTCTTTATCTTCTCATGATAAGGGTGTGAGCAAAGGGGTTCTGTGTCCGTAAGTCTTGGGGGAGTAAATTCTTGGGCCGGCGAGGAGAAGAGCAGACCCAGACAAAGCCATCACGAAATGGAAGCCTAGGCAGCCTTCCTTCTCTAAGGCCCGCCCCTTCCTTCTCTTTTCTGGGCAGCCATCTTGGCAGCGCAACATGACGGGAAGCGCCCACAGCACCAAAATGGCCACCCGGGCGCCCTGCTAGGTCTCTTCATCCCACAGGCAGAGTTGCTTCTGCGGCACGTAGTAGTCAAAGCTGTAGCCCTTCTGGCAGCTGCGGATGCCGCACTTGTAGGACGACACTTTCCCGGCCGCATCCCGGCTCTTGCAGTACTTGAGCATGCAGGGGTACCACTCAATGCTGAGAGAGTAGCTGCAGATGCAGGGCTTCCAACGATCCGTGCAAAGCCGGCAGCGCTGCAAGTCGGGCAGATCAGCCGACTGGGGCAGGACCTCAAACATGGAGCCGTCCACCCCTGGAAAAGAGATCAGAAAGGCTGAGGTTCTTCCAAGGCTCCAAGCTCAAAACCTCCAAAACCAAAAAAGCACCCCCCACCCCCTTCCGACTCCTGCTGGCATCTGCAGGGTTCTCAATTGTGACAGAGAATCACATGGCTTTCCAGATTCGGGAGGGCGAATGCAATGGGGTTGTGGGAACTGCAGCCTACAATCTCGTTGTATTTATACAATGACAATAAATTGCATTCCTATTCCTATTCCTATTCCTACAACTTCTGAGGAGTAGGAAAGATTTCTCAAGAGGATGGAGAAAGCTCCTGGGGGGGGGTCTGTAAAAAAGGCGCCTGAGGGGGGATATGATTGAGACGTACAAAATAATGCAGGGCATGAGTAAAGTGGATAGAGGGAAGCTCTTCTCCCTCTCACAAAATAACAGAACTAGGGGACATACACTCAAATTGAGGTCTGGTAGAGTAAGAACAGACAAAAGACAATATTTTTTCACCCAGCGCGTTGTTAGTCTGTGGAACTCCCTGCCACAGGATGTGGTGATGGCATCTGGCCTGGATGCCTTCAAAAGGGGATTGCACAGATTCCTGGAGGAAAAGTCCATCACAGGTTACAAACCATGATGGAGATGTATAATCTCGAGGCTTAAAACTGGGGTACTTCAAGGGCCAGATGCAGGGGAGTGGTATCAGGAGACAGATATCTAGTCTCATGCACTACCAAACGCATCTGGTGGGGCCACTGAGAGATACAGGAAGCTGGACTAGATGGGCCGTTGGCCTGATCCAGCATGGCTCTTCTTATGTTCTTAACTAAGGTCTGAATGGCAACCAGACATTTTTTCTCCCACTTGGCTCCGGGGCATGGCTGTAAGACTCCCATTAAAAAAGGTACCTCCTCAAAGAAAGGATATTGATCCTTTCAGAAGGAAACATAACCTGACCTTTTTCAGTGGAACAACAGCAAACAATCCATTTATTATTTATTTATTATTATTTATTATTTATTTGTTATATTTCTATACCGCCCATCTTCTGGATGGAACTCTGGGCGTTTTACAGTTACAATTTAGTCACCCTTCCACCATCTGGAGCTTTCCAAATACCTGTGAGAGCAACTCTCATCTTGATTCTCAGCCCTATCAACCAGCGAAGAAATTTGGTTGGGATTAGATTAGGGAAAGCTGGCCTTTACTGGCCTGGAAGCCCAGAGGGGGAGTTTCCCCGATGGAGGCTTTCAACCTACCTTTCTCTAGCCAGAACTTCACGTCTTCTTCCCGGGTGTAGATGGCCTCCTTGGCCTCCGAGCAGACGTTGTAGATGTGGGAGCTAAGCTGTGCCCCTTTGCTGAAATTGACCGCCACGTCCATGCTGAGGTGCTCGAGGGCCCTCACCTCCTCGGCCTGCCTCACCGTCCGTGGGTTTTTCTAGCGAGGAGGAAAAGGAGGGGGGGTGAGAACCTGTTGTGAGCCTCATGGGTTTGTCCAAAGCTGGTCTCATTGTTGAGCCACAATCAACACCCTACTCGTTTTGATGATCAGAAATGTATTTCTTTACAATATTTATATCCCACCCTAGATCAGAAGGTCCAGGATTCCAACAAGTAGCAACTTGAAACCACTGAAAACATATAAAACCATTGCATAGTTTGTATCTGGTTTGGATATTTTTTTAAAAAAACTTTTGCATTCATTATTTGTCTCAATGTATTTTTCGTATTAATTTAATTGACTGATATGTTTATTTGATTATTATTATTATTATTATTATGCTATTGTTTATTTTGTTGTTTATTTTTATTTATTGTTTATTTTTATTTTTACCCAGCATGTTGTTAGTCTGTGGAACTCCCTGCCACAGGATGTGGTGATGGCATCTGGCAAAAGGAGATTGGACAGATTCCTGGAGGAAAAGTCCATCACAGGTTACAAACCATGATGGAGATGTCTAATCTCCAGGCTTAAAACCAGGGCTCTTCAAGGGCCAGATGCAGAGGAGTGGTATCAGGGGACAGAGATCTAGTCTCGTGCGAGTCCCAGAGGTATTTGTTGGGGCCACTGTGAGATACAGGAAGCTGGACTAGATGGGCCTTTGGCCTGATGCAGCATGGCTCTTCTTATATGAACCATCCAGAGTGGCCTTAGTTGTCAGATGGGCAGGATAGAAACTGGATGGATGGATGGATGGATGGATGGATGGATGGATGGATGGACGGACGGACGGACGGACAAATGAAGAAACAGACAAACAAGTGGATGAACAATCAGACAAATCAACTGTGGAAAATTCTTGTCCTGTGGATAACTCGTAAATGTCCAACGCTCCCTCCTCCTCACCTGTCTCAGTTTGGCCATGGACTCGCTGGGGATGATTTCGTTGCGGTGGAGCCGGGTGACAAAACAGAGGGCTTGGAACTGGCTCTGGCCTCTTTCCAGCTCCCCAAGGATCAAGGCCCGGAAGATTTTCACCTCCTGCAAACAAAACAAAACAAAACACAGAATCAGAATCAGAAGATGGTGAGTCAGTTTCAGGGTTGCAAGACGTCTCAAAGATGGTCCATACACTCCTTTTTAATATTGTTTAAAATTATATAACACCCCCACAAAAGAAAAGACAATAAACATTCATATATAAGGTATAATCTTTTTCTTCCTTCTAGCATTTTCCCACAGTGAGGGGTCCACTTTTTGGATCCTGAAATGTTACTTGCCTGATCAATTGCGGCTCGATGACACTGGTAGATAATTCACATGTCCTTATTGGCAGTGTCCTGCCATCTCTGTTTGGTCACCCACATGGCCACCGACAAGCAGTTTTCGAAGTGGCACACAGTTTGGGTGACAGTGAAAGCTGCTGCTCTGAGGACATGCCCATACAGTAGAGCTGGCTTTTTCTCATATTCTTTATTTATTATTGATACCACACCTAGTTGCTGTTAGGTAGCATCATTCGTGATGTGGTCAAGTAGGGGGTATCCAACATAAACTACAATACATTCCTTAACTTCACTATATTTGCACAATATCCCCCCTTTTCTCTACTTCTATACTTTCTTGGTATGGAACAAAATGGGAGAAGTTACATTTTGGGTTGTCTATGAAGATTCTCCAGGTGAGGTTATGTAGAAGTTGAGTAATGGCAACTGCACTTCTTTTCTTGAGGGATCGAAACATTTCGCTACTCACCCAAGCAGTGAAATGTTTCAATTTTTCAAGAAAAGAAGTCCAGTTGCCCAGACTCAACTTACGAATTTAATCCGTTCCAAATGCATATTCTTAAATTGAACTAGTCTTAAGTCGGGGTACCTATCTAAAGAATTGAAAATATAAGTTAAAAAAATAAAAAAAATGTTAAGTCTAAAATTTGTAAGGCAGCAGTTAAAATGCCAACAGTTTTCCGTTCTTAAGTCGAGCTGCTCTTAAGTCGGGGTACCATTGTATATCACTCACCTCTAGCCTAGCTAGAGGTGCCATTACATTGGATCTGACATATATAACAGAATTTTCAAGGCACTTGAGAGAGTTACGGAGTGGTCTTCCCAGTTTCCATAGTTTACCGGGAATTTGAAGCCAAGGTTTCTTCTTAGTCCTAACCTGTCACTCTAGTTCAGTGGTTTCCAGCCTTGGGGGCCCAGGTTTTCCTGGACTAAAACTCCCTTCACCATTAGCTGTGCTGGCTAGTATTTCTGAGAGTGGCAGGCTCCCATCTTCCTTGCTGATGGTTTTCTTTTGGCCCATTACAATAGAGGCTGATTTTTTTTTTAAAAAAAGAACTTTTTTTGGGGGGGGGTCTAGACCATGCCACAAAAACACAGCCTCAAAAATGAGCCAGGCTCACAGCAGCACCTCCTTCCTGCCTGCCCTGAAAGATAATGCCATCTGAAAGAAGAGAAGGCTGAAGGAGCCATACTGCCTACACAGCCCATGTCTCCCTGAGTCTAAAGGGAGCCATTAATAGTGGGCCCTCAAGTCCTTTCCTGCCATCAAAACACAACCACCATCCCAGTTGAACTGCGAACAGAACAAAAGAGAGGCAATGTCACTGTAGATGAGTATCTGGAAGTTGAGTCATGGCAACTGGACTTCTCTTTCTTGAGAGATAAAGAAAAAGCTGCTCATTCAAAAAGCTTCCTTAGTCTTGGATGAGCAGTGAAATGTTTCAATCTCTCAAGAGAAAGACGTCCAGTTGCCATGACTTAACTTCCAGGTAAACTCACCTGGATGAGTGAGAATCTTCACAGACATGTAGATGAGTAGGCAATCGTATTCTTCTTCCTCCAGTGTTTCCCTCCTCATCCTCGTCTACCACAAGAGATTCTTCCTCATTTCTCAGAATGTAGGCCCTGGCCGCAGCTGCTCTACCTGCAACATCTGTACAACATTCCAGGAATCTGACTTAAAAGACGCAGGAAGGAAGCAGAAGCCACCCTGAACAGCTGGCTTTCTGACGAATGCTCTCCCTGGGATGACCCCTGGGTCTGCGGGTAAGCATTCCAAGCCTGACTCAGCATCTCCCCACCCATCCATGGCGCAGGGTAGCCTTAAAACAGAGGAAACTGCTGGACAGCTGATAGCACAGCTGCAAGCCAGGCCTGGGAGGGAGGTGGGATTTTGCAGAAGGCATGAACTCCACTGAAGCAGAAGAGCCTAGATGGGGAACTGAGACGGAGCCCCAAGCACGCCAGCTTTTCTCTGAGTGAAAACACTCAGATAGGGGGGGTGCCCTGCAATCCCCTTCCAACCGACCAGAGCTCTTCCAAAAAAAGCAACAACCAAAAACAGACAGACAGACAAACAAAACCTGTTCTGCAGAGATTGGCTGGCTGCATCATAACCTTTGGGCACCCAAGAAAATGGACAATGCAGTGTCCTCTTCTACCTTGTATGCAAAGAGGCATTGGACTCATGGTCGAACCTGCGGCAACGGTGGAGGGAGAAGGTGATCAATCACATCTAGGCAGGAAGCCCACCTGGGACACAGAGCAGGCTGCATGGGACAAACAGCAATGCTCCTCTACTCTTTTGCATATATTTTTAAGATTTCCATTGTACAAGAATCAATTAAGAAAAGGAGAGAGCAGAAAAGAGCGAAGAACTAGGGGTTGACATAAGATATATCCATGATATGCCATTCCATGATGATGATGATGATGATGATGATGATGATGATGATGATCTAGGTAAAATATATGCCTTGTTGCTGCTCTGCAATGTATATTTCTTGAGGCCATGGTCTAACATTGTGTCTAACAGCAGGGCTGGCCCTGCACAGAACACCAGCACTTTGCAAATGCATCTGGGCCATCTCTGGTACAGATGCTCATTTCATGCAAGGGATGGACCCGGATGGCTGGACCTCATGATTGTTCTGCCTGGTTCCAGACTGCAGCTGAATCCAGACCAACACCTTCCTCCAGCCACTAGAAGATGACCACTTACAGCGGGCAAGGCCTCCCAAAAGCTCATGGCTTTCAGGAACCACTGGCATCTTCCCCATGAACGTCAGAGTCATGAGAACTTTGGAAGCTCTTGGATTGGACCGAAGTCCTGTGCAGTCTCAGCAGTCTGTTTCCAACCATGGTCGGCCAGAGATTTCCCCCCAAACCAAAGGAGTAAATGCTGTGTCCACTGTTCAATGGTTGTACCTCTCAAATCTAAAATCTCTTTGCACGGCAATTCCAAAAGCTCTTGCAGCAGACCCAGAGCCCCCACCCCATGTGCAGGCCCAGCCCTGCAGCTCCAAAGTGTATTTATTCACCTTTGCTGCAGCCCTGGCCACCTGCCACGGGCCTCTGGGCCTCTCAATCCCAAGCCTCTGCAGCTTGTTCTCAGCGGACCAGGGAAGGAATGACCGGACGACCTGGCAGGGCCATGGAGCCAGTTTAAATATTTGTCCTCTCTCTCTCTCTCTCTCTCTCTCTCTCTCTCTCTCTCTCTCTCTCTCTCTCTCTCTCTCTCTCTCTCTCTCTCTCTCTCTCTCTCTCGCTGGCCTTTTGTGCAAAGGAATAGTGCAAGAGAAGCCTAGTGGTATGCAAAGAATGAGAGAGAAAGGGGGGTGGGTGGGTGGAGAAATGGAAGAATTACTACCAAGGGAGGGGATAGCTACTATGCAATGACTGAGATGCAGAGTTGTAGCTGCCATGCTGGTTAGATGCCTGGAACAACTGGAATGAAGGAAAAATGGCTCAATGGCTTAGAGACATCTGGCTACAGAGGCAGACGTTGGGAGATACGATTCCTCGCAGTGCTTCCTTGAGAAAGGGCTGGACTCAAGTCCCCTCCAGCTCTGCAGTTCAAATGTTAAAGGTTATGAATTCCTGCCAGTGGGGTCTCTCATGACAATCGTCCCAGCCAGCTGGGTTTTGTTGTTGCAGCTGATTGATGGGTGATATTTAGCCCCCTCTCCCATAGGATGATGGGTCAGGCTGTCTGGAGGGCCATTTTCCATTCTGGCTACCACTTCAGGAAGGGTGGGGAGAGGGCAGGCAAAGACCAGGGGGGGGGGAATGGCCCTCCACCAAAATATTTGTTGCAAGTCCTGTTCAGATTTGGAAAGAGATTTTGAGAGACAAGGGGAGGCAGGCAAAGGAGAAAGCATCTGACTTAAAGGTGAATAATACCACTCCTTCTTTGTGGGAAGGGCATTTTTTTTAGCAGGAAGAGGGGCTTTTGGGACAGACCCTCTGTGGTTCCAGCCCGGCTCTTGGCTCTGCCTTAATCTCTCTGTTGAGGGAGAAAGGATGGAGGGAACAGCGGCAGGGCAGACAGAGGTTTAGGCACACGGAGGCCATGGGGATTATGCAGGGCCTTCACAGCTGATTTGATCTCAATGTTTGCAAGGACAGAACAGGACAGGACAAAGCTGCCATGGCAACCCTCTCGCTTTCAAACACTCCAGCCTAAGTACTTGTTTCATATAAACAAAAAAAAGAAGAGAATATTCTTACTAGATGAAAATATAGTAAAACTGTAAATTTTTGAGGCCCAGAATACCGCACTTGTTAAAATACAGTAGGAGGGAACAGCTCTAGTGACCTGCAACACTTGTGCCATGTTTGTCATCTTGCCAAAGCACATGGAGAACTACACTTGCAGCAAGTGCAAGCTGGTTGCACTACTAGAAGAGAAGGTCCAGCAGCTGGAGGCTCGCATATCTAACCAGCAACAAGTTAAGGAGCTTGAGCTGTTCTTGGACAGAGCAGAGCAGACTATTCTGAACAAAGAAGAGACAGGGCACAGTTCTGAGGAAGAAGTCATTTCACTAACTCAGGAGGTAGATGCATGGAGGAATGTGACTCAAAGAGAGAGAAGGGCAAGGGATCACTCTGAGAGTCTGAAATTACAGAATCATGTTGAGGCTCTTTCCCTCATCACACCTCATGAGGAATGCACAGAGGAATAACTGGTTCCACCTGAGAATCTCTCCCTCATCACACTTGATGAGATACAGGAAGACAAAAAACAGGAACAAACTGAAGACCTCTCCTTTGATATAGTTGATAAGGTACATGTAGGCTCCTTGTACTAGGTGATTCAGTTATTAGAAATACAGAGAGATGGATGTGTGATGTGCATAATAACCGTATGGTGACTTGCCTGCCAGATGCAAAGGTTGCAGACATCACGAGAAATCTAGATAGTTTGTTAGGGAGAACTGGGAAGGAGACAGTGGTCATGGTATATGTTGGTACTAATGATGTTGGGAAGGCAAAGTGGTCAGTCCTGGAAGCCAAATTCAGGTTGTTAGGAAGAAGATTGGAGTCTCTGACTTCCAAGGTAGCATTTTCAGAAGTGCTGCCTGCTCCTCATGCAGCATCCACCAGGCAGGCAGAGCTCAGAAGCCTCAATGCGTGGATGAGGTGATGGTGTTGAGAGGAGGACTTCAGATTTGTCAGGAACTGGAGCACTTTTTGGGACAAGCCAAACATGTTCAGGAGGGATGGGTTGCACTTGAACCATGATGGGACCAGATTGCTGGCACTCAACATCAACAAGGCTGCAGAGCAGCTTTTAAATTGATAATTGGGGGAAAGCTGACAGGAGCTGGGCTGCATCCGGAAAGTGTCTACTTGAGTAGTGAGAAGGATATAATAGTTACTGAGCAGAGCCAGGAGCAGGTCACTCACCAGCACTCCAGCAGAAGGATGCAAGAGGAAGTCTAATGATGCAACTGGACTCAAAAGACTGCATCAGAAAAGCATCTATAAATGCTTGTATGCAAATGCCACAAGACTCCGGAACAAAACAGGGGAGCTGGAATATTTAGCAATAGATAAAAATATTAATATTATTGGCATCACTGAAGCCTGGTGGATGGATGATAACAAACGGGATACAGTTATTCCAGGCTATAATCTGTACAGGAAGGGGCAAATGGGAGGTGGTGTAGCCTTGTATGTCAAAAAAGGGATAAAATTGTATGAACTGGAATATCCAGGTGATTTGGAGTCACCATTAGAAATTCTGTGGGTAAGAAATTCAGACAACAAGGATGGTCTAACTGTAGGCATATGCTATCGGACACCTTCACTGAGCTGTCCACCAGCACACCACGATCTCTTTCTTGATCCATCACGGACAGCTCAGAGCCCATGAGTTGATAGATAAAGTTTGGATTTTTTTGCCCCAATATGCATTACTTTACATTTTGGTACATTGAAACACATTTGCCATTTGGCAGTCCATTCCCCCAGTTTGGAGAAATCCTTCTGGAGCTCTTCACAATCTTCTCTGTTTTTTACCAAACAGAAAAGTTTTGTGTCATCCACAAACTTGGCCACCTCAGTGCTTATCCCTGTTTCCAGGTCAGTGGAACTTCCTGCCAGAAGAAGAAGTGACAGCTGTCAGCCTTGACAGCTTTAAGAACAGATTAGACATGTTCATGGCGAACAAGGGTATCAATGGCTATCATGATGGATGACCTAAGGACAACCTCTGGGTTGGAGAGATAAGCAGGAGATCTCTCAATGCTATTTGCAGGGAATCTTAAGCAGGTGAAGACATCTGCTTGGGAATATCCTGAAGCAAATGGTGAGCCACTGTGTGAGACAGAATGCTGGACTGTTCTTATGTTCTTATCCTCTTTGCCGTGAAGCCAAAACACCCACTTGAGCCAAACCTTGGGGTTTTTCAAGCAACCTCACCCTCGCCTGCTCTGAAACAACCCCATCAGCTAAGGGGAAAGATTTTCCATTTCTCCTCTGGGTCTGTCACATTAAAATCCCAAGCTTTTTTTAGTCAAACCAAGCGTTCTCTGATAGGTCACAATTCCCAGCGAACAGCCATTCGTTCTTTTATTCTCAAATGTTTTAGACGAGACCTGCCCAACAGGTAGACCGCGGGCTACCAGTAGCCCGCGAAGGGTTCAAAAGTAGCCCGCCAGCCATCAATTTAAAAAAAAGTGAGGGGATAAGTTCTACACCCCTCCCTCCCCCACCCCAAAGACCACCACTGCCCCAGCAAAGTTCTGGGTCTGCCAGCCCACTGTCTCCGCAGAGCAGGGCAGTCTCAAGGGCCATGTTCCCTCCAAAATGGATTAATTGGTTTTCAATGCATTCCTATTGAAGACTACTGCTCTACTTACAAAAGTTTTCACTTACGAGCATGTGCTCAGAACGGATAAAATTCGTAAGTACAGGTTTTAGTGTAGTAGCCCTCAGGAACTTTGGGCTGGAAAAAGTAGACCTCAGCCTGTTCAAAGTTGAACAGCCCTGTTTTACACCAACACACGCTGCCATCAGTTCTGACTGATGGTGACTCTTTATAAGGGTCTCCAGGGACAGTGAATCCAGAAGTGGTTTACGCTTGCCTTCTTATTGGGCGGCCGGGGGGGGGGGATGCCCTGGGATTGTGTAGTTTGCCCAAGGGCACCTAGGCTGGTTCTTCGCCCAGGAAACACAGTGGGGAATCAAACTTCCAATCAACACATCCTCACTGGCTAGCCAGCCAGCAAAATCAATGCAAAGAGGGGTAATGATCCTGAGAACCACTATTTGCCATAACTCTTTGGACCAGTTTCCCAAAAATATCAATGTAAGATCCATCAGAGGGGTGGGGGTGGGCCGCTGTGGCCTGCTGCACCCTCTTCCTCCACTCACCTGGGTGCTGAACTGTTTCTGTTTGTTTAACTCTCTACAAGGATACCATTGTAATCAAGGTTGAGCCACTTAGTCAGCGGGGAGTCTCTTTTGTATTGGCAGGGCTGGGCTTTCTCCTATCTTTTGTTTTACTTTCACTCTTCTGGCCAGCTTTGCCCAAAAGTTCCCCGGCAGCCAATGAGATCCAGAGGAATCCCTTGGGAAAATAGCAGTTTGTGAATCAAGCACGGAGTTGTGTCAGCCGTTGCAGTGACCCCGATGAAGCTGATTCCAGAGGCAGGGTGGCCAGGTAGTCCATACAGAGGGTGGCAAGATCTGGTCTCAGTCATCCCAGAGCGTTGGGCATGTAATGGGCTCAAGTTACAAGAAGCCCCATTTGGGATGAATATGAAGAAAAACATCTTCACTGTTAGAGCAGTCCAACAATGGACCCAACAACCTTGGAAAGTGGTGAGCGCTCCAACGCTGGAGGCATCCAAGAGAAAAAATGGGACAACCCTCTGTCAGATCTGCTTTGATCTGGATTCTTACCCTTAAGCAGGGGGTTGGTCTAGATGGCCTTAGAGGCCCCTTCCAACTCGATGATTCTATTATTCCAGATGAAATTCCTCCTGACCCCCAGAGGTCTACAAAGTAACTTTAAGAGGCCACAGAATCCAGAACCCAGAAGAACCACCAATGGATACTGGTAGTTGTAGTCTAAAAATACATTGATTTCCCCCCCCCCAAGCTCTTCTAACCTTTGGAATCGATGGAGCTTGATTGCCTAGCAACTCTAATTCAATTTCATGACAGTTAGAGCTGTTCGGCAGTGAAATATGCTACCACAAAAGAGGGTGGTGGAGTCTCCTTATTTGGAGGTTTTTAAGCAGAGGCTGGATGGCCACCTGTCAGAAATACTGTGATGGGGGTTCCTGCATGGCAGGGGGTTGGACTAGATGGCCCTTGAGGTATCTTCCAACTCTTTGAGTCTATGATAATCTCTTGGAAGAGAATGCAGGGAGTGGGCTGCTGAGACCTTTAGTCTAGGTAAGGGGAACCACTTCTGAGTATCCTCTACCTGGAAAACCCTGTTTTGTCAGTCTAAGTCAGAACTGACTCGACAGCATATGATTATCGTTATCATTCTGCTGACCCCGATTCATAGCAGGTTTTTGAAGATTTCAGGATTATTATTATTTTCTTAGCTCTATCTGGCATTCCCCAATGGTCTCCCTTCCAGGTACGAGCCAGGCCGGCTCATGCTTAGCTTCCAAAAGCAGTCTGTGTTTCAGGCAGTATGGCAGCATAGAATGGGAACAGTGAAAGGGAGAAGAATCATGCGCATGTCTTTACAAGTCCCAGTGGCCGAAAAAAACACAGGGTGCTCCTCCTCTTTGCCCTTCCTTTGCTAATCCTGGCAGAAAGAACCAGGTGAGTGAACCCTGGCAGAGGTCTTGGCTCAAGCCTACGAATGACACATTTCAAATTTCCATGAAATTTCCCAGCATAGCAGCAAGTTCCAGTAGGACATCAGTGCCTCCGGCCAGTGGCTTCCCCCCACGGGCTCAGGGACTCTCTGTATTATCAGCATGTTGGGAAACCCTACGGTGATTCAGGGATACCTGTGATGCCATGAGAGGGGGGTTTGTTGACGGTAAGGGTGGGATGGGAGGGAAGGACCAGTCTCCTGTTTCCAGACTGGAAGAGAACTATGCTGTACTTAAAAACAAGACCAATTTCAGAGTTCATCAACACAGCGAAAGGCTGGATAGTTCAGTGGTTTTAGGTCTCTGGCTGCAGAGCCAGTGGTTGGTAGTTCCACTGGGCCTCCTTGGCTGGAATCCATGATGCATACAGTCCCAAACAGCTCTGCAGTTCTAAGGACATTCTAAGATTCCCCCTGCCATTCACCATTTAAAAATACCCAGACATAAGTAAGGCAGAAAAGGGAAGGGGTTTAAGAAAACCAAGCTCAAAATTTAGCACCTTTGGAATCCAGTTTCTGAAGTTAAGAACAATTTTGGCAATGAAGGAATGGGTTTTGCACGCAAAGAATGACACTTTCCCCATAACCGCTGGAGATTGCTTCACTTGGCACTGCATGCATGAGGTGTGGAGGGCTGGAGGCTTTTCAGTTAATTGATCAAGAGTCCAAGGTGGAAGAATACTGTCAAAAAGGAGCCAGAGATCAAGATAAGAGAATTAGATCTATCGCTTTCAAGTTCCCGTTTGAACTTTCATTAAACTAAGGCAGCTGTGGTGATCCAAACAAAAATAAGAAACCATCCATGGGGTGGGAGAAAGTCCTTAAAAGCCACAGTTGGGAAATAGCTTTTGCCTGATAAAGGTGTTACCCAACTAAGGATTTTGGATTTTCTTTTTTCTCACGGATGTGTTCCAGCAATCATCTCTGCTCTCTTCCTGCAGCAAGACTGTTTATATCCCCATATTACATACATGGATGAGCACTATCCAGCAGTTCTTACCATTAAACAGCTCAAACAGCAAAGCTGACAAACATGACTGCTTTCAGCAACAGACTTCAATAGACTCTAGAGAGGGAAAAATCACTGAGCAGAGAGGTGGGGCTTCCTCTGACTTCAGAGGCAGGAAAGGAACTATTGGTACTGCTGGATCAATTGACAGTCACCCCAGCCCAGAAAGGTCCCTTCCAGCCACAGCTTCTACAAGCAGCATGTGAGGTTGTAAAAACTCCAGCAGAAACAGCTTACTAGAAACCAAAGACTAAGAGTTTTTGAATGTGTGTTGCTACAGAATCAATATCTGTCTTGCTTGTGCTCTGTTCTCTCTTACACTCAACAGCACACACAGATACGAGTATGTCAAGGGTTTGCCCGATCAATACGGGCCTCTCCTTGTGTCAAGAATGCAGCAACTCCCACATCTTCTGAGCCAAAAATGATCCTACTGACTCTTTAAAAGATGCCATTAATTAAAATGCAACCCTGTGTCGCTCTGCATGGCTGCACTGCTGGATAACAAAAGCAATATCCTGAGAAACGTTGCCCCCGGTACACCCTCTGACACAACCTTCTGGAAAACATAAACTTGCATAACTGCGTGATGAATTAACTAATGTTTAACATGGATAAGTTATTCCTGCAGCATGCTCTGTTCTGGCAACTTCCAGTCCACCTTTCCATGTGCCCTGAATTGTTTCTTTCCTTCCTGGGGGTCAACATTTAAATGCTTCCTCCTTTATCTCTCTGGAACTGGCAGGGAAAGGATAATGGCAGGCCCCCAAACAGGCACCTTTGAACATAGGTCCCTGAAAACTTCCTGCTGGGACCGACGGCCTCTTTGTTTTTGGAGCCTTCCATTCAGAACAAATGGTTCAGTCAGGTCACTCTGGAATGGAACTGCCAGGGAGGAGTGGATGCAAGAGACAACTTAGTGCTACATCAAGTCAGGTGTCAGCCAAACACCTCTGGGGAACTCACCAACACAGCATGAAGAGTGAAATGCTCTTAGCTCTGGATACTCAGAGATAGATTGCCCCTGGAAATGGAGGTTCTATGTGTATTCATATCTTTAGCACAAACCACAAAACATTTTTGGGGCACAAAACTTTTTTTGTTTTGTTATTCATTATTTGTTTCATTTCCTAACCAAATGAAAAACAATGCGCCCTTAAAAAAAGAAAATGGAAATTTTCATTTCATTTCATTTTTCATTTTTTTATTATTTATTTTGACAAGTGCCAATCTTGGTGCTTGTCAAAAGAAATAATAAATATCCACGTGGGGCTGCACGCCAGCTGCTCGGCAGAAAAAAAAAATGCCGATCGGCCTCCCCGTGGGTCAGCTGGTCAGTGGGAGTTTAAAAAAAGCCAGACTCAACAGTGTAATTTTTTTAAAAAAAATCAGAAAATGAAACAAAACGATATATACGAAATGTTTTTTTAATTCATTTTGTAATATACAAAATGAAATGGGAGGAGAAAGAAAAATGAAACAAAATACCATTTTGGCGTTTCATGCCCATCTCTACACATTACCTAACTATGGACTGCACCATTTGTGCTGACTGAGGTTTCTTGGAATGGCAGTCCAAGCACACCTGGGTGACCCAAGGCTGGGCACTGAACATGCAGAGTTGTGTTATGCTAATTCAAGGCTATGGCCCGTTTAAGCCAGCAGAGTCTCCTTTGACTAGCAGATCCTCTTGAGACCTACAACCTCAGAAACGTGAACGCAGGCATGGAGCAACTCCAAGGGAGGCCTCTTGTCCAGAAATCAGCATCTGTGATCCGGAAGAGATCTAGAAACCAAGCTCTAAGCGAGCCTGTTGGAGATCTTGGGCATGGTTAACCTGGAGAAGAGAAGACTGAGAGCCTATAAGGGCTCTCCTGTAGGGATATGGAACAAGCTCGTTTTCTGCTGATTCAGAGGTTATGACCTAAACCATTGGGTTCACATGACAAGAAAGGGGATTCCAAATATTGTATAACTTTAGGAGGAATTTCCTGATAAGAAAAGCTACTGCAGAACTCACGGAAGAGCAGAGCTGGAAGGAACTCTATGGGTCATCATGTCCCGTCCCGTCACCAAGGCCCAGTGGGGAACTGAACTCCCAGTCTTTGGCTCTGCTGCCAGAGACCTAAACCACCAAACTATCTAGCACAGAATAACCTGGAAAGTGGTGTGTTGTCCTCTGGAAGTCTTTACATTAGATTTGGGTCAACATCTGCTCGAAGTGTTCTAGCTGTGGGCTTCCTGCCTCAACAGAGGGTTGAAACAACTTCGTCTTCAGTGTTCTGACTGTATAATTTGGCAGTTTTATCCAGGGCTAATCAGAGCGGCCGATATTGCCTAAAATCCCTTGTTTAGTCTCGGACATCTCCAGTTAAAGTGGAGGACCAGCCAGCTTGGTGCCACCTACCCCTTCCCCAATATCTGAGACTACAACACCTAGAAGCATCATCCCTGGTGAGACCCAGGAGTACAGGACTTCTACCCTTAACAAGCGGAGATCATCAGGTTACAGACTTCTAACAGGAGGTGCCAGGGATGGAACCGGGAGACTTGTACATACAAAGTGACTGCATTGTCTCTAAGCTCTAACCACCCTGCGTGAAATATGCTAGGTAGCAATTATGGTTCATAGCCCCGGTCAAACCTCTCTCCCCCCCCCACAAAGTTAAGCAATCATCCCCCACCCCCCAGTCTCATTCCCTTCCAAATGCTGTTAAATGCACTGAACAGTTACATGCAACCACTTAAGATGTGTCATCATGGTCACCAGGGAGCAGCCTTGCCTCCAAGCCTCAGGCCTGTGGTGCCTTGATGACTACCAAGGGCTGATATGATGCTGCACCACACAGGCCCACGGGGACTGCATGCCTCCAACGCGATGCATAGGAACCCATTCTCAAATTAATTAATCAAGTAATTAAGTAAGTAATGCATGGCCATCGGGACTGAAAATAATAACTGCTTGCAAGTACACTGTTAGCATCTGGAAAGATGCTATTACAATGTAATTATAACAAACTCACAACACTGTCATTGTATATGTACAGCAATGTATACATTGTATCTTGAAATGTTTTTATTATTCTTTAAACATGCTGACCTTGCACAAAGCTGGGGGAAATGGCCAAGCTTTTCTGAGCTTCAAGACTAGGATCCATGCTTTGCCAGGATCCAAAGAAGTGGCCACAATCATCGCAGATCAGAGCACAGCCACTTTACCCTAAAAGGTGCCTGGAGGTCTAAACCAGCACCTAGGAATTTAAAACACCACTGGAGACGCCAATCTGCTTTCCCAGGCACTTGACTTGCTCCATTCCCCCCTCTCCCAAATGAAGAAAGGAAAGAGTTGCAGAGTCAACCCAATGTAAACAGAAGTCAGAAACAGAGGGAGAGCAGGCAGATCGTACAAATTCCTTTGCTCTCCCTTCTCCAAATCAGATGCAACAAGGTTACATTGTTTTACTTAGTAGTCCCTCTGCTTGCTCTCTTAGAAGGAGCAAAAGCACCCTTTAAAATGTATCCTAGATCTGCAGGGCGATCATCAAACATCCTCTGTAGTCCTAGCGCAGTGATGGCGAACCTTTTAGAGACGGAGTGCCCAAACTGCAATTCAAAACCCACTATTTTTTCACAAAGTGCCTGTACAGCAATTTAACCTGAATACAGGAGGCTGCAAAGGGGCAATGTCAGGTGCACGCAGAAACGGCACCGAGTGCCACCTTTGGCACCCGTGCCATAGGTTCGCCAACACTGCCTTAGGAAAAGGCATGTGATGAGCAAACAAGTACAGTGGTACCTTGTATAAAGGAATCAATTTGTTCCAAATGAAATTATGTTAAGCAAATTTTCCTTTATACAAATTCACATAGGAATGCATTGAAAACGGAGTGATCCCATTTTATGTTGTACGGATTTTCCCCACAGGCGATTATGTTAAGCAAATTTCCCCTATCTCTGGAATTTTTTTATGTTGTACAGATGTTATGTTATACAAGCTGTTTGTTATACAAGGGTCCACTGTACTGGGTTTGCAGGGATGTTACCAAATCTTTGGTGTGACCAACCGGTACATGAGACTTGACAGTGCGTCTCACAACTCGAATTCCCATCCCTAGGAGTGTGAGGCAGACAAAAATGCAAAAGACTAACATGGTCCCACTTGCACTGCCAAAAAAAAGTCTCCCTTAGGCCTGCGATTGCCGTTGTGTCGTTATAGTTGTGACTGACTCTTTGTGTCCCCGTGTCCATGGAATTTTCTTGGCAGAAACTTGGCTTGCCAATTCCTACTCCAGGCGCCTACAGCACGTGGTATTCCCCGGTGGTCTCCCATCCAAGTACTATCCAGGCCCGACCCTGCTTAGCTTCCAGGACCAGATGAGATCCAGTGTGCTCGGGGCATTTAGGCAGCTTAAGTCTGGGATATCGCTTCTGCTTTTGAGTTAGGTCTGGGATACCCAACCCAATAGCAGAAGGAACACCTAAGCAAAAGGTTCCTGCCATTTCAACACCTGGAACACAAACTGCTGTTCGGACACCAACGTTTGAAGGGATAATCGCAAGTCCAGTTGGTCAGGAAGCACAGTACGGGCCAGCTTTAGCCCCTGGGTTGCCAGCTGCCATCTAGTGCAGGATCCAAAACACCAAGGTGGCTCAGGATCTCCTGACACATCAGGGTCACTCAAGATCTCAGTATCAACATTCCCCATCCTTAGAATGTTTTTTCTTTCTTTCTGCTGATGTTCACACCCCACATCCTCTTGCTCCCCCCTCTCCCCACGGGATCTTTTGCAAAGCCCATTGCTTGCCTCCATCAGCACTTGGGCCTCCCAGATTAAAATCAAAGCAGGGTTCAGAACAAAAGCTCAATACTCTGGAATTCAGCTGAGTTTCTTGGTGTGGGAGGGAGAGATGGGTGGAAATGAGGAACATCTGGAAATCGTAGAACTCACTCACATGACAGCCCCCCCCCCCCCCGCTTTTTCCAAGAAAGAGCTTCCACTCCTTTATCTTTGCCTGAGAACAGAGTGCTGTTGTTTTCCTTTTCTGCTATATGGACTTGGTGAGACAATCCAACCAGAGGCCACTGGCTTTAAACAGAACTTGGACCACAGCTGTGTTTTCCAGTGTCCCAAGTAATGACAGTGCTCCTGAGCATGCACAGACTGTATTTTCTTGACTGCCAAATTCAGGGCCAAACTGGATGGCCATGTAAGTGATTTATGACTGAGATCCATTGTGACATTTTTTTTAAAATAAGGGTGTGGGGAATAAAGAGCACCCTTGTGCATATTTACAGGGCTGAAATGATCAAACAGGATTCTCCATGCCCATGAAAGTGACTTCAGAAGGCCCGAGGGTGCTACAAGATTTGTAAAGGTAAAAAACAGGTTCGCCCTTAAGCCCTGCTGTACAGCTCCTGGTACACCGGATGGATTTATTCAAGAGTGATGATGTTCTTATGCTGAGGTGTGACTCTGCTGCTTCTGGTTCTAGCCAAAACGAACAATTGCACATCGTCTGTTTTAAATCAAATTGTCGGATTCTTGTTCATGTGCCTTCAAGTTCTGCTATTGTGCTCCCAGAAAATACAGAGGGGAAAACTACCGTTTAAGCCCCAGATCTGGAAAACTTAATTCAGTGGGCTGGAGCAAAGCAGTGACTTCCTTTATTGAGTCAATGCATCTCATGTTAGACTTTCCCCCCTCACCCCCTTCTTTCTGAGACATTTTTATCTTTCCAAGGCAGCCTCGTTTTCCCATAACCCTACTGCAGCTTCTTTGCACCACATCAAAAGTGCCACTTCTGAACAGAGAGCTCCAAGTGGGAGAGCAGAGGCTGGCTTTTGATCCGGCTGAAGCATCTAGTCCTGATTAATTCCCAAACCTCCCACACCTGTCCTTGGCCCAGCCAACCACCCTAGGGAGGTTTTATTTGCTGAGCGTCATCATCTGGGCCCCAGGGTTTATAACTGGGAAGGGCATTACTTGGCAGAGTTAATCCTGCCCTTCTCCGGCGACCTTCCTGCTGTCCACCTTTTACAAGAAGCCACACCCATCTTTTTGGTGCCTCTGAGGATGCTGGAACTGCTCCAATCTCTTGAGGAAATGAGAGAGAAAGTTTGGGATTAAGCTAGCTTCTCTCTCTCTCTCTCTCTCTCTCTCTCTCTCACCCTCACCCCCATCTCTCTCTAGGGCACCACTTTCTGAATGAGACCTTGATAGCCATTCTGTGTTTTGGGCACAAGACTGATACCTGTATGTGACCCAAAAGTAACCTCTTTTTGGTGGATCGTAGAACAAAGGCCTGATCACTCTTTCTTTACAGATATTACTTTCTGGCATCATTTCTGCCTTGGCCTTGAGAATTGGTCAGAGTTCTCAAGTACCCACAATTCACGCCTTCCACTGCACCTCTTAGGAAGCCCAGCAGGAAGAGAAGGCTCAGCCTGGTAATATACATATCAAGGGAATAAGGAATTTATTCCAGACACTATGGCACCTTCTGGAAGGGGAAATCATTAAGGGAAGAAAAGGATGCCCCATCTTTATAGGAGAGCCAGTGAGTTTGCCTTCCTCACGTTTTCAGCCAGTTAGATGTCGGATCTAAACTGTTTTTAAATATTATCCAATGAGGTTGTATACGTTAGGACTCTTGTCTGTTGTGGTATAAAACTATTTTACACTGTAAGCTTGGGGTCTTTCTCTGCTATTAAGAGAAGACCATAGCTGATTCCTATTAAATATATCAATAAAATTGGACTTTGGTTCAGCTGGTTGCGTCTCTTCCTGACCTCTTGCCAGAGAAAATATACAAGGTAAATCCATTCCTAGTATGGTCACTCAAGCTTGGGAAGCACTTAGCTAAAAGAGGGTACCCAACATTGCAGATTGCAGCTGGAGGTTATCTGGCGGCCCAAGACATTGAGGACTACAAGCCCCACCATCCCCAGGCGATGTGGACACTGGGAGTTTGAGAATTCACACCCTAGCCTTAGTGTCATTCTCGGGGAACTTTGCCCAAAGGACAACGGATCATCCATAATGATTGTGGAGCAGGCCGTGTCCCTGCCCTCTGGGGGATTCTGGGAGTTTGAGTCCAAAGGAGCCGTTTCCTCAAATTCTGGCCAGGTTTGCTCAAGAGCGTCCCAGCCTGTGTTTGCATTCCTCTGCTGGGCTTGAAACAAGAACTATTTCCTCTAGAACTGAAGGGAATGGTTCTCACATCTTGTACTAACCGGATGCCTCCCAGCTTTGAGGATGATTGGGGAACTGACAAAACGGTTTCCTCCCTGGGAGCCTTTCTCATCAGCTAGCCTCATTCCAGGAAAGAAAAAAACCTCTACAGTATAAACACCCAGACCTCCCCACCCCATCCCGCCTGCCTCTCTCCCCATGAGAAGCTATCAGTGTCCGGCATTCCCAAGCTGGAGCGGCTTTGAAAGGCTCCATTCCTCTCCCTCCCCCGCCTCCAATAATTAGGCCATGGAAAACACACGGGAGGCTCTCACTGCTGACAGGCGATGCCCCGACAGAAGCCAGTGGAGGAAATCTCCTGCTCTCACTCAAGCAGGACAGAACAATGGCTGTCCGCACCCTTCTGCGAACAGAAAGGCCAGTTGTTTGGCCCGGCTTCAGAAACCACACCGGCGGTTACGATGGTGGCATGATGCCCTCGACGGGGAGGCTTTGAGGGAGGAACTGCTGGTCTGTGCCTTTGAGCAGACTCAATGTGTCAGATTGTCTCTTTTGGCATCCTTTCACAGCCGCTCAGAGTTGGGAGAGTCCCTCACAGTCATCTGTCTAGACCAGTGTTGGCGAACCTATGGCACTCGGAGTCCTTTCTGTGGGCACCAGACCTTGCCCCTTCACTGCCACATGTATTCAAGTTAAATTAGTGCATTGGCACGTTGCAAAACATACGTGTGTTTTGAATCACAGTTTGGGCACTCAGTCTCTAAAAGGTTCACCATCACTGGGCTAGACTGACCCCACCAATATGAAAACTCGTGGCCGGAGCATGTGCAGATTTCCATCCAATCTATTTTTAGATTGGAGAGTCTACCACCTGTTCTATTGCCAAAAGAGCCTCCACAAATAAGAAGTCCTAGAAGTTTTATTTTTAAGGAGCTTTGTGGTGCAGAGGTTAAATGCATGTACTGCAGCTAGAACTTTGCTCACAACCTGTGGTTCAATTCCAGGAAGCTGGCTCAAGGTCCACTCAGCCTTCTATCCTTTTGAGGATGGTAAAATGAATACCCAGCTTGCTGGGAGGGGGGTTGCAATGTGTAGCCTGCATAATTAAACCGTAAACCACCCAGAGAGTGCTTGAAGCACTATGGGGTCATTAATTTGAGCCTTTCCTGGAGCACTTCAGACATCTCCTCTTCTTCAGAACAAACCTATCAAACTCAGCTGTGACTCACAAGGCTTATTTCCCACCCCTCTGACCATCTTGGCCACCCTCTTCTGGAGAGATTCCAACCTGTCAACATCCTTCTAGAATGGAGGGATCCAGAACAGGATATGGTATTCACGCTGAGGTCCAACCAAAGCAGAACAGTGTGGTATTATGAGATCTCTCCATCTCAGCTTCTTACTCCTGGACTTGAGTTAGCATCCTAAGAAGAGTGTGCAATGGAAGCAGGCTTTTCTAATGCAGCTACATCCTGTAGGTGGCCCACTGATATTTCCAGGTACACTGCACTGGAATATGTAAGTTCCATTTCATCCTTCTACAGTTGACAAGAGAGGTATCGTCCTCCTCTCCCGTGAATAAGGTCCAATACTCATGTAAAAGTATCTCGGCTACTTACTATCAGATCATGTTGCTGTGAGTTCCGCATGTTTCACTGTGTGGGAAAAAATCCTTTTCTTTCACTGCCACAAATCCCTTGTCAAGCAATGGCAAAGCCATCAGATCTTTACAGAGGTGCCTTTTTTTTCTTAATTCCCCCAAGCATTAAAAGGCATGAGGTGAAAAAAATGTGCATCCTGTACACTTCCCTTACTGCACTTAAGAAAATAAGGGATCAAAATGTAATTAAAAGAAAAGCCCCCAAATTATGATTCTTGTTCCTCCAAGGAAAGTTAGCCATGCATCGTAGATTGAGAAAAAAAACTTCTCCACATGATGCAACTGATTGAGCCTCATCACACACTGACAGTATAATGTCACCCCAGTGGCACTCCCCATATGCTCAGATCTTAACAATTTGGGGGTGTTCGCTAAGGGAAGCAGGATCAGCGGAGGCACATCAAGCGGGGAAAGGTGCCGTGCTTTCCTTTCTGAACATCAGAACCAGCCTTTCATGGCTGCGAGGGGACAGTGGCCATTGGCTCATCCAGAACACACCACCGTGATGGTAGCCAACAGGAAGTGTTCTACCTGTGGCTTGCCATGATCAGTCAAATATGTGGAGTCTGCAGGATCTTGGAACACGCCCTGAACTTCCAAATGTATCTGCTCCTTCCAAGACACATAAACATAAGAACATAAGAAGAGCCATGCTGGATCAGGCCAAAGGCCCATCTAGTCCAGCTTCCTGGATCTCACAGTGGCCCCACCAGATGCCTCTGGGAGCGCATGAGACTAGATATCTGTCTCCTGCTACCATTCCCCTGCATCTGGTCCTTGAAGTACCCCGGTTTTAAGCCTGGTGATCACACATCCCCATCATGGCTTGTAACCTGGGATGGACTTTTCCTCCAGGAATCTGTCCAATCCCCCTTTGAAGGCGTCCAGGCCAGATGCCATGGTGTTTCCCAAGGGTTCCCTGTTGCGTCGGCCCAAAAAGCTTTGTGCACCCCCTTACCCCTCTGTCACAAAATGTTTGTGTGTGAGAATTAGGAAAAAAAGACAAGAGGAAGCGATTGCTCCTGATTGCTACAAGCAGAAAACCTCTGAACCCGTGGCACAATCTGTAAATAAGGCAGGGCACGGTGTGAGCCTCACCTGGAAGCATCCACTAGAATTTCTGATGCACCTCCTTAATGCAATTCAGTCCTTCCCAGTCCTTCTCTTCAAGGGGTGGATTAGGCCTTTCCAAGCACTCATTCCAGAGTGCAAATCCTCCCTAGGCAGCTCTACCTCCGAGGGCGGGCATAACACACCATGCCCACCATGCTTGCTGAAGGGAAGGTGAGGTTGCAAGGTGGAAGCCAGCTTGACCTGGAGCCACAGTGAACTAGCAACCCCCCCCCATGATCTTGGGGGTCTGACCCACCTCCCTAGGTCGTTGCAAAGGGGACGATAAGACATGTTACTGCTCCCTAGGGCTCAAGGGACATAAAAGCAACGCTGCTGGCATACTTTACTTTCACAACGACCTTGCAAGGTAGACCAGAGTCTCAGAAAGCGGGGCATTCCTCTTTTCAGGGGCTTGCCCTCCAGCTGGGCTCGGGGCCATCGTTCTCAGTGGTTTCCCCCGCCCGCCTTCTTACTCAGGAGTATACCCCTCTTCTCAACGGCCGCTTCCCCCCCCCCCCGCCGTCCAACCGAGGGCGCCCCCCCCTCCTCACCTGTCGGAAGTCGGCGGTGAGGGTGACGAGGGTCCCGTCGCCTTGGCGCAGCTCCAGGCTCACGCAGTCGGCGCCGCTGTCCGCCTGCAGGCTCTCCTCCGTCACCTGCCCGTCGGGGAGCCGGACGCGGACGCGCAGCTCCGAGGGGGACGCCGCCAGGCCGGGCAGAGGCAGCAGCAGCAGCGGCGGCGCCGCCAGGCAGAGGAGCAGCCAGAGCCAGCGACGGGGCATCCTCATCCAAGGCACCACCGGGACCGGGCGGGAAGGCGCCGGAGGAGGACCAGCCCAGGCACGAGGGCCTGATCCGGAGGGACGCTCGGCGCCTCCGCAACTCCGCCCTCTTCTTCGCCGGCAAAACTTTTTCCTTAACCCCCCCAAAAGTGGAGAACTTTCCGTGCCGGAGCCGGGCAAGGCTGCCGCTTCGCCTTCCCTTCGACAGAGGACCCGATCCGATCCGCTCTCGCCTCCCCGAGCAGCGCGCTGCTTGCTCCACGCACCGCGTGGGCTGCGCGCTGGAGGCTCCGACCGAGGTCCGCCCCCTTTCCCCGGGCGCTGTTGGAGTCGTGGCCCGGGCTGGTGCTCCTGAGCCGGCCCGCCCCCTCCTCCTGCAACCCCTTTGTCCCTCCCAGAGAGTGCCAAGGGGGGGGATTGCCCTTCCCGGGCAGTTGGGCTCCGATCCTGCCGCCGAGCTGCTCCAACCGACCCCTCTCCCTCCCCACCCCCGCCGCTGGCTGGCTGGCTGGCTGGCTCGCCCTCGGCTCTCCTTTCTCTTTCCTGAGCCTCTTTCTTTGGGCTTTTTCATTCAATCTCCCCGTCACTTCCTTCACTCTCCTGCGCACCACAATCCGGAGGGACCTGCCTTAAAGAGACAGGCGGCTCTCACGCCCGGCCTTCCTCCTCCTCCTCCTCCTCCTCCTCCTCCTCCTCCTTCCTCGAAAGAGATGGGGCACGTTTAGAGAAGGAATCCCCCTCCCCTCCCCAGCTGAATATCTCCCCGTTCATGTTGGACCGATGGGGGCAGGGAGAGAGTGGCGGGTGGGGTGGGGGTGGGGAGCTGGAAAGACAGACGGGAAAGTTGAATAAACTTATTTTTGTTGGCAAAGACCGGCTCGCACTACCGCGATCACCGTCCTATTCCTGCCCTTTGGAGTTATAAGGACGGGGATCTCCCTGGACCCTGCATTTTTAAATCGAGACTGTCAGAACAAAACTCCTTTCCTAAGACAGAAATTGGATTCACTTTTTTGTGTGGTAGAATGTTGTGCCCACAAGATAAAACGAAAATCAAAAGTATCCCCAAAAGTCTACAAAAATATAACCTTTTTCTTTCTTTCTTTCTTTCTTTCTTTCTTTCTTTCTTTCTTTCTTTCTTTCTTTCTTTCTTTCTTTCTTTCTTTCTTTCTTTCTTTCTTTCTTTCTTTCAAAAACTTGCACTCCCTTCTGGGGGGAAATGACCAATAAATTTATGCTCCTCTGAGTTTGACAGGTTGTTTTGGATAATCTGCTGGGAAGAGTGATATTGTTCCAGACCTGCCTGAAAGTTGATAGGTGATTTGAGAGAGGGGTCAGGGAAGCCATTCATGTGAGTATTGAAACCCCCACACCTCAACAGAGGTGTGTGTGTGTGGGGGGGGGCACCTCAGGCACAGTCTGTCTGCTACATATCAGGCTGTGATTTCAACAATCCCCAGACAAATCGAAAATACTTCCCACCTCCACCAGAAAGGCCATGGCTAACAGCTCATACTTTATGGGTGTTGGGAAGGTTGCAAAGGTGGGACTTTCACACACCTTAGGCCAGTGTTGGTGAACCTATGGCACAGGTGCCAAAGGTGGCACTCAGAGCCCTTTCTGTGGGCACCTAACATCGCCCCTTCACAACTACCCGTATTCAGGTTAAATTGCTGTATGGGCACATTGCGAAAAATTAGTGGGTTTTTGATTGTCCACCTAATGAGGCTATTGGGACTATTGTCCATGGGCATATCTGGGGTGGGGGGCAGAAGGGTGCAGCAATCTGGGGGCGCCTGGAGGGGAAGGAGAAGGAGGAGGAAGCCCTGTGCCCTCCCGCCAGCAGTCCTCAGGCTTGGCAACGGGACCCACTCTGTTGCAGCCGCCTCCTCCGCCGCATGCCAGGCAAGCAGCAAAGCAAGCAGGCAGGCAGGCGTGTGAGCGTGGTAGCTTTGTCACCCTCCTCCTCCTCCTTGCCTTGCTCTGGGCCACCACTGGAGAGGTAAGGCCAGTCCACCCGCCCCATGCCCATAGGATTGCCCCCCCCTTGCTGGGTGGATGCGATGGGGTTGGGGAGGGCCAGAGGGGCGCAAAAACAACTTTGTCCCCAGGTGCCCCCAAACCTGCGTAAGCCGCTGATTGTCCATTCATCGAGCCTATTCAGGCCATTGTTCACTTTATGAACCTATTTCAGACCAGGGTCACATGAGGTTAAAGTAAGCTATAAAATGGAGGACTTGCAACTAGCTTTCCCCAGACTGATGAAGCTGTTTGGATGAACAGCGAAATGTTTCACTCTCAAGAAAAGAAGTCCAGTTGCCATGACTCAACTTCCAGATGAACTCACTTGGATGACTGAGAATCTTCACAAACAAGCCTGGGACTGTCTTGTCCTTCTAATATTTGGGCCAGGCCATAATTTCCCCATTTATCCTTATCCCACCCACGGGCAGCCATCTGAATCCTCGTCTCCTGCTGACTTTTGTTTCCTGTTTACGTTCATCCCATGAGTACATTTTTAAGGAGGAAGAACAAAAAAGCAGCTGGAACCAGTCGGAGCCAGCAGCAACCTTCACGAGGGATGGGTTTTCCACTCGAGGAAGGAAGAAGCCTCTGGGGGGGGGGGAACAGTTGATGCAACTCATAGGCACATGTTTTGTTTGCCCAGTGTCCCATGGTGAGTTCGGATGAAGGATCTGAAGGGAGCCATGAGCTGTGAAACATGCTAGCCGGACCGCAATGGGAGCCAAATGACCAGTTGCTAAGAGCCAATGTGGTGGAGTTGATCAGATTTGAGAGATCAAGATTCTAGTCCTCACTGAGCTGTGAAACTTATTGGGTGGCTTTGGGCCAGGCACAGTCCCACAGCCTGTGCTACCTCACAGGGCTGCTGTGGAGATAAATTGGAGAATAGAGACCTTAGTACTGTATCGCATTGTAGCTCAATGCTTCCACCTTTTCCTTGATGTTTTCCTGTCCTCCTTCTACTGTGCTGTGTCATTCTTGCCTCCCGTTGCCTTGTGTTGGCATTACTGGGGCTAATTGCAGCTTATTGATGAGGTGCTAGAGTGCATCTTAGTTGAGGGCATGAGTTGACGTGCAACCAAGCCTCTGGCCCAGCACCTCATCAAGTAGCTGCAATTAGCTGCAACCAATCATACCTTTGGGTAAACACTGATGGGGAAATAGCTTGCATTCTGGACCACTTGTTGCATGTTCCATTGTGAACTCTTTTCTGGTGAACGTACAACACACAGGAGGTTGCACAGCAGCCCAACCCTGAAATATGGACCTTTTTGGGATGCCATCAGATGGTCAGATTAAGGGAGATCACTCCCAACACAACAGCCCTATCAGGTGTCATTGGACATGGCCAAGTCCTGCCATTTGGTTACACTCTAGAGTTTTTCTTCTGAGCAGATACCCGCAGAACTTGTCAGCAGAAGTAGCAAAGTCCAGGAACAGTTTCACCATTCATCTGCCTTTGAAAGCGAGGTGTGTAAAAATTAAATTTCCAGGACTCTCAATCTTAGTTCCTTTCCCAGAATGAGTCCCAGAATCCCCCAACCAGAAGGAATTCTGGGACTCACAGTCCAAACTCTTCCCCCTCCTCCGCCACCTCCCCAAGGTTTGATGTGGAGCAGCAAACACAGGAGTACAGGTTTGGTGGGATTTTTTGGTGTGTGTGTGTGTGTGTGTGTGTGTGTGTGTGTGTGTGTGTGTGTGTGTGTGTGTGTGTGTGTGTGTGTGTGTGTGTGTGTTGCCTCTAACCTGTTTCTGCTTTGCATCTCTCTTCTCTCTCGGTGGACCACCGGTGCAGTTAGCAAGCTGCCCTTTAAGAATCACATGGTCTGAGCACCAAGGAAAATGGTCCATGTCATTTCCTTTTCATTTGCTCTGCTGCACCTGAGGTTGGATCTAACAAAATACTTTATGATGCTATGCAACCAGTCTCTCTCTCTCTCTCTCTCTCTCTCTCTCTCTCTCTCTCTCTCTCTCTCTCTCTCTCTCTCTCTCTCTCTCTCTCTCTCTCCCGACCACCCTCCACCATCCAAAGCTGAGTTCTTGAAAGAACTTGTATCAAGTCAAAGTAGAAACCTGCTTTCCTTCCATTCTCTCTCCCTCCCTAACCCAGGCTAGTGTTGGTTTATTGGACAGAAAACACTTGCAGCATTCCAGAGAAATGTGCAGTTTAAACCCTGAAAGAAAGAAAAATAGAGTCCAAAGTCCTCTGAAGCAGCAGCAGCAGCGCATGTACAGTGTATAAATAGCAGCGTTTTATTTGCATGTAATATGGCCGAATTCCAACTGCATTCTAAAAAATCCAGGAAGGCCAAGCTTTGCAGTTGTATAACTTGTCTGATGGTTGTAAGAATCCAGGCACTGGGGATTCAACGTCCATGGTTTGGATCGAGGGTGGAACTACTCCTTCTGTGCTTAAAACCATAGTCTTGCAGCACCATAGCCTCTCCAAGGAATGGTAAACCACGCCTGCATATTCTCTGTCTTGGAAGATAGCCATAGATATACCCTGGAAAGGGTCTCCATAGACCAAAATCGACTCGATGGCATTCAGTTATTAATTCTTGGACTGCAGCTATCACACACTCATTTGGCGATCCTTCTCTCTTCCATCCCCAAGTATGATCACCACAGCCGCAACTTCTTAAATCATCCTCGCTCCTATGTTTTTAACTGAAGATAATAAAACTGGCAAAGCATTTTCCCCTGTCTTCTCCCTGATTTTTGTCTTTGAATAAGGGGGTTTCTTCTTCTTCAAGTGCCATGTCCTCGTAGAACGTTGGCGAACAGTAGCCTGAACTGGTTTCTATCTAAGGCTATTCTAAACAGAGCAGCTGTGCTCACTGTGGACCATTGGCTTCAGTTATTGAGCCAGAATAGTCTTCTCTGCCCCTTATTCAAATGGACCAATTCTTTTTCTCCCAGCTTACTTAAAGGTTCCGCTTTCACTTTCACACACAGTGATTGGAAGTAGTACATGCGTGTGGAAGGTCTCGGTCTGCAGTGACACATCCTTACTCTTGATAATCTTTTCTAATTTCTTTATTGCTGCTCTTCTGAGTCTTGGGCGGTTACTTCACGTCCTTCCTCATTCCAAGATTATGTTCGTATTGTGATAATGTTCGTGGTCACGTGGTCTTGTCCTGGTTCTGTCCCTGTTTCTGTTTACCCACAGGCGTGATTGATGGTATCGTGAGAACTGTTACTTCACATCCTTGTTTCGTGACAATTTCTGTACTTCCCTGTCTTCGTTTTCCCTTTTTTTTTGGTCCGACCTTTCGTTTTTCGATATTTCAATTCTCCACAACTTTGCCTTTCATGCATTAAGCGGCAAAACTCCTGGTTTCATGCCTTCTTCCCTCTTTGCGATGCATTTTTACGCCATTGGGATTGTACTGGAGAATGCAACTTCGCACTCCTGCCACTAGATGGAGAATGTGTACGTTGCGTGACAAGCGTTACTTCACGGGCACTTGTCTCGAAACAAGAACCGAGACAAGAGAATTCCCGAGGCCAAGGAGAGGTATGGCTCATCACACTCTGTTCCCAGTTCAGGGGGCATGGTCGGGACGAGATTCTGCTATCACGCAATGGGCGTGGAGTAACCTTTTTTTTGTACCGGTCCCAAGCGGGACAGCGATCCATGCTGAAAGGGACGTGAAGTAAACCTCTTATTCTTCTTTAGATTTCTTGGCTGCACTCTCTACCAGAAAGGGATCCAGAATCTCTTGCTATTTCAGCTTCTCCATTGTCAACATTCAAGTTGAGTGGTCCTGATTTTTGCTGCCTTGCTTTGGCACTTCCTCCTTTCACCAAGAGTCATTTCATGACCCTTCTATATGAATCTATTTTTCACCAAAGAGGAAAGAGAAGAAAGATGGGATAAAATAATTCAATCAGAGATGGGAAACAATTTTAATTTTAATTTTCTTTTCTTTTCAACTCTTAGGCTGAAATCCTGTCCTGCAACTTTATACTGTACGGCAAGGATGACCTCATCAGACATTGATGGAAATCTTTAATTTCATTTTATTTAAAGTTTCCTCTCCCCCTTTTAAGGTTCTGTGGCTCCCTAGAGATTTCTATTCTTCTGGCAAAGCTTTTGGGAACTTCAACACAGCAGGGTAGAGTGGGGCTTTTGTATCAGAAAATTGTCGCTTATTGTCTCTATGTATTCAACTAATTAAAAGCTGATTCTAATCTAAGCAATGCCATATGCAGTAGCATTCAGTAAACATTAAATCCAACCGGTGCCAACTCCCCACAACATTCATAAATATGATCTTAGGACAGGATTGGTATAATGGAAGCAATCTGGAGCCACGTAGCTGTATCAAAAGAGCAATATAAAGCCAATTAAAGTGATTTATAAAACAGACGTTTTGAAAAGGAAGAGGGAATGGAAAATGACGCTGGGGAAAATGATGCCAAGGCTACATTAATTGATGGCTATAAAGCCTTCTTGGAATAGGTAGATGGAAAAAAGATGGTCAGAATTCAGGTTCCTTTTGAGGTGGGTGGGTGTTGAACTCATACATGCAAGTGGGTGCAGGAAGCAATCACAGCAGGAACCAAGAAAGGAAGTCCCAAAGATTGGGTTTTAGGGGAACTATAAGAGGTGTGCTGGAGATACCCAGTGTGGTGTAGTGGATAGAGTGATGGACTTGGACTCAGCAGGCCTGGGTTCGAATCCCCGCTCAGTTCATGAAAACTCACTGGGAGTCTGGCTCTGCTAAGCCACCCCTTAAATATCACACTTTACAATACTTTGAAGAGCCCTTTCAGGGGTGTGGCAAATCAGTTCAAGCTTGATGGGACATTCCAACAACAAAGTGGTAGGCAGCAACAAATAGACAAAGATTTGCCAGACAGGAGAAGCAAAATTCACAACAGAGTACAAAGGTGTGGAGTCTTACACCACTGGAGCCTCAACCACATTTTACCGCTACTGCACTTCCTTGAACAGCCGCTTTTTGGTTTGCATTGCCTTATCTCCTCCCGCAGTCACGTGGTCGCTACAGCGGTTTGGCAGTCCGCACTTTGGCGATTGCTTAGCAATCACCTTCCCCGTCCTTACTTTGCTGAACCGCTTTATACTGTACTTCAATTTTCAGTGACCACAATGTGAAGGTGCAGCATCGTCAAAGTTGGCAAACATGTTTACATTGCAGCAGACTCTCTCTCTCTCTCTTTTTGTGTGTTCTACGACGGGGAAATGGCAGAAACAGGGGGGAAAACCCGAAAAAAAGGTGTAGTATGTCCGCAAATTCAACCAAATCGCTTTAAAAGGGGGTGCAGGAATTGATTTTAAAAAAACCACCCCCCAGTGGTCGGCTCAAGAAAAACTGACACAGTGGCCAAAAATGGGCATGGCCAAGGCTGTTCAGAAGCAGCAGTTTGAAAAGTGGACAGCGATTTTTAAGGCGATTTGTCTTTAAGGAAAAGGCATTTCCAATCTAAAGTACGGTAGTGGTCATATGGATAAGTCACAGACTGCAAAGTGAACCAGTCTGATATAGTTACCATTTGTGGGAGGCCCAGACTCAAGTGGAAGGCCCTGATTTAATTCTAAAGACAAGCAAACTTACACACTTCTAGACATCACAAGTACCTATCTGGTCAGATGGGGGCAGGACTGCTTCAGAAGTCATCTCTGAAGATGCTTTGTACACAAAACCCCGGTGCTTTCTGTCTGAAAGAGGGCAGGCTTTATGTGTGCTCTGTGACCACTCCGGAGAAGACTCAATGTACTTCTGGAGAAAAATGGGCTGGTCAATACCATGAAAGTTGTAATCTTGCTCAAGTCCCGAGGGGGGGGGGTTGCACCGGGTTTATGTCTGTTATATTTGTTATACTTTTGTTATTTTATTATTTTGTTATTTTGTTATTTTCTATCCTTATGTCATTTTGCTGTTTTATCTGTTCTTTTATAAATAAATAAAAAAACAAAAAAAACCACATTTCATATATGTCAGTGCAGAAACAAAAAGGATGGAGGCAGGCACGGGCCAGAAAAACATGGTGATTTGCAGTGGCTAGCCATGAACCACGAAACAACATGGACCCGCCAGAGAACTGAACTGGTTTGGTCTCCAGTTTACAGTTTGCACTAGGGGACTACCTGCTCCTGTCATGCAGCCCAATCCCAGAAAAGCACCACAAAGCAAATCACAAACTAGCCTCCTTCATGTTTTTTTCCTGATTTGTGGATTGCTTCATGACCGTCTCATTTTGGTTTTCCCAATATACAAACACAAACAAATGGGTTACAAATGGTATCAGGACTACCAGATCAGGTAACTTTTACAAACTTTGAGTTGGCTGATAAAATCAGAGGAGAAAGGGTACTAAAAACCACTAATGCAGTGGTAGTGAGCCTTTGGCACTCCAGATGTTTTGGGCCACAACTCCCACAGTTCTTTGTCATTGGCAATACAGGCTTGGAATTCTGGGAGTTGTGGCCCAAAACATCTGGAGGGCCGAAGGCTCGCCACCACTGCACTAATGCAAAGATAGGCAACATAGGGCGTTTATACACGACCCCTAAACTCCGGGGCAAATGTCTCCCAGCTCCGGAGATTAAAAATGTTTACCCACCAGCTCCGGAGTTAACAGGAAATTAAGTGCGACCCCGCCCACTTTAGCGCGTCCCAGCGCAGCTTTCAGGTACCTGCTTTTTGGATGTGAAAAATATTTGATCCGGTGTAAGGATAGTGAGTGCGAGGCTCTCCTGGCTTCTGTTTGTTGTTTTTCTGCCCCCCGCCCCTTTAAGAGATCTGAATGCTGCCGGGAACAGAACGGAGGTAAGCCGGCATTCTTTTCTTTCTTTTTTCTCCCTCCCCTCAGGCAGCCAGCAACCGGGAAGTGCGGAGGGGGGTGGGGACAGAGGAAGAGCGACGAACCCCTAAGATCTCTGGTCCGAATTTAAGTGGCCAGCGGATCTTAGGGGTCGTGTAAAAAGGCCCATAATGTGAATCTTATGTCCAGATGATGAGAAGCAACAACCCCTATTCATTTATGATCAAAGCATGTGGGAAGTGAACATGCAGAGGGGGCATGATGATGCAGCCGCAGCTTCCATGATCTCTTTTGTCACACACAAAAGCCACATATTTTGGGGATGGAGGAACAGCTTACGCGGAAAGAACATTCTCCTCTTCAGTGGGTTCCTTTTATGCAATGACTAACACCCTCATCATAACTTCTTCCCAAATATTTGGGGGAGTTTTAATCTCATTTCCCCCCACCCCTGAAAACCCTGCAACTTGAATCCCCATCTTTGGAGAAAGTTGGCAATTCACAATGGATTTGGTTTTCACCCAAACGAAACAGGAATCAGAGTTGACGGTGAAGCCATTTCTATGGATCTGTACAAGGTCTGCTGCATTCTCTGACACTGGAGAGAAAACAGTTGCTTTGTACCTCAGTGTAAACGCTTACTGAAGAGCACTCTTTTCATTCAAGGGCTCCACATGTTGGCCGTCACATGGCTAAACGGCAATGAGCAGGAGGGAACCCATGCAGATTCAATTCTAAGCATTTCTTTATGGGCTGATCCCAGATCCTGCTTCCTAGATAAATATATTCTTCTTGTAATTACACTTTGAGCCCAGGGCTGCTGCGAATCCAGCTGGCCGGCTGTGCATCTTCAGACATGTTCGGCACAATCACTCATCTCCTTGATGCATTCTGATGCTTCTTACCCCCCCCCCCTCAAATCTGCCTGGGGTCCAACTTTGACATCTGTCTCGTCTCTCAGCTTCAGACAATAATATGCTCCACCCCACCTCTCTGCCCTTCCAGTTTCTTCTCTTTCTAGACCCAAGGACTTTGCTCGGGAGAGCTCTGGAAAACAGCCAAGAGGCAATGTGTATTTCATTACAAACCACCACGTGGGCCGGGACGAGGCTCACGGCTCTGGCGGCTGGTGGCTTCTGCTGCTGATGTGGCGTTTTGGTGTTTTTTTTTTTTTGTTTTTGGTGCCGGAGTGCAAAAGCCCTTCATCACTGTTTGGATGGCCTTGGTGCCAACGCTCCCTGTCAAGGGACTGATAAAGTACAAAAGCTGTGAGCAGGAAACCAGCTTCCTAGGCCCCTTTGGCAGACTGCCAGGAACAGCAACGCAATCTGCAATAATATTTTCCACTTCCAGTTTTTTTTCCATAGCCGTTTATTAAAAGGAAAAAGTACATTCTCTTCCACCTTTTTTTGCTTCTCTACCATCATAGCTTCCTAAAAGGTATTTTTTTTTTGGGGGGGGGGAGTTCCATCTTTTGGACCGTCACATGATATGATGAGATGTGTGTTTGCACAACTAGAGATGGGCATGAAACGAAAAAATGGTGTTTCGTTTCATTCCATTTCGTGACCCATCTCACTTCGTTTCCATTTCTTTGGGCCTTTTTACACGACCCCTAAGATCCGCTGGCCCCTTAAATTCGGACCAGAGATCTTAGGGGTTTGTCACTCTTCGTGCATCTCCACCCCTCTGTACTTCCTGGCTGCCGGCTGCGTGAGGGGAGGGAGTTAAAAAAGGGACAGAAGAATAAAGCCTTACCTCCCGGTGTTGGTGGACGCTGCCGGGGGAGCCCCGGTCACTTCCTGGTTCCTCTTAAAGGGGCGGGAGGCAAAAAACAAAAACAAAAAGAAGCGAGGAGAGCCCAGCACATCCGCATCAAATATTTTCCACCTCCCAAGAGCAGGTACAAGAAAAGTGCGGTGGGTTGCGCTTAGGTGGGCGGGGTCGCAAACTCCGGAGCTGGTGGGGAAACATTTTTAAGCTCTGGAGCTTGCAGCCATTTGCAGCGGAGCTTAGGGGTCGTGTATAAACGCCCCTAGAAACAATTTTTTTCAGTTGTTTCATTTTTCATTTGTTTCTTTTTTCCGATGGAAAAACAAAAATAAATGAAGTGAACGAAGTGGAAATTTTTGTTTTGTTTTGTTTCGTTTTTCTTTTATGGGTCCCTTCATTATTCGTTTTGTTCCCTAACAAAATGAATAACGAATAACAAAATGAATAAAAAATTGTTTTGTGCCCATCTCTACGCACAACCCTTCTCTATCCCTTGTGATCTAAGAATATCTATCCTTCTCAACCCTTCTCTATCCCTTGTGAGCAGAATCTAGTGCAGGCTGGAAAAAAACCACTCCAACAACATTTGGATTGTCCACGTCACCTCCTTCCCTGGAGTTCTTCCTCACTGAAATATCAGGAAGAATGATTCAAACATCACAAAGACTGATTGACCTGAGCGAATGAAAAGGGAGTCCGTGTGGTCAAAACAAAACGAAATACAATATACAAATGCCTAGGGCATTACCTTTAAAAAAATAACCATACAATACACAAGCTTTTGTGGATCAAAAACAGCACTTCATTAGGCAATACCAGTGTGAAGACTTAAAAGTCCATACAGTCATAGCATGGTTGATTTTGCCACAAACGTTACTCCTAGGTGCAAAGTCCCAAAGTTCTTGGCACCAGGGATTTTGCCAGGCACGCCTTTAAGCAGAGGTTGCGGTTTTAAGGCAACTGTGGATTGGATGTCACACCCCAGTTCTTCAGACAAAGAAGGCTAGGCAATCTCCACACACCTGCACCTCCCATTTTCTTCTAAGTGGTCTATAAAGGTGTCACCTTGGGAGTGCCTTTGTAACCTGGAGAAAAGTATCAAGTTTGCCATCCTCCAATGTCCAAGGAGCAGTCAACGTGAGAGACAGAGCAAGCACCCTTTCTGCAGCTCCAGAAGGAAGGAAGGGCCACAGCTGATCATAGAATCATAGAATGATAGAATCCTAGAGTTGGAAGAGACCTCAGGGGCCACCCAGTCCAACCCCCTGCCATGCAGGAATCCCCATCACAGGACTCCCAACAGATGGCCATCCAGCCTCTGCTTAAAAATCTCCAAAGAAGGAGACGCCACCACCCTCAGTGGCAGCATATTCCATTGCCGAACACCTCTAACCGTCATGAAGCTCTTCCTGATGTTCAAAAGGAATCTCTTTTCCTGGAGTTTGAAACCATTACCCCGAGTCCTAGTCTCTGAAGCCATGGAAAACAAACCTGTTCCCTCTTCAATATGACATCCTTTCAAATATTTAAACAGAGCTATCATATCCCCTCTCAGACTTCAAAAGAAGATCCTAACCAAACATTAGGATGAACTTAACCTAATGGTATGAGCTGATTGAGAAAGGAGCAGACTGCCTTAAAAAGTGGAGGCTCTGTCCTTCAATAGAGGCTTTTAAAGAGAGGTTGGAAAGTCACCTGGCAGCATCTGTTACTGTTTATTGCTGCATCAGCAAACCGATGGGAGGGCCCTGGGGGTTCCCTCCTAGCTCTACATTTCTCTGGTTCTCTGGCATTTACCTCATGACTGAGCTTAGGGACGTCCTTTCTTCGTTGTGTTTATATTTATGTGTGTGCGCATTGTGTCGTTACAGTCATGACCGACTCTTTGTGACCCCATGTTCATGGGGGTTTCTTGGCAGGAATACTGGAGTGGTTTGCCAGTTCCTACTCCAGGCGCCTACAGCACCTGTTATTCTCTGGTGGTCGCCCATCCAAGTACTAGCCAGGGCCGACCCTGCTTAGCTTCCGAAACTAGGCGAGATGGGATGTGCTTAGTGTGTATATAGCTCTCTTGGTGCGGAGCCAGAGGTTGGGAGTTCGATTCCCCACTGGGCCTCCTTGACAAGGGCTGGGCTCAGTGATCCATTGGGTCCCTTCCCATTCTGCAGTCTTCAAATGAGGGTGATGAGAAACATCCAAATTAAGGCTCAGCAATTTAGCAGGATGGATACCTCAGCGGTAAAGGTCTCTCTGGCTGTGGAGAGAGCCAGAGGTTGGGAGTTTGATTCTACCCCCCCGCTCACTCGGCCTCCTTGACAGGGCCTGGACTCCACCAGCCCTTCCAGCTTTCCAGGGCTAAGATTAATAAGCTTCCTCTTCAGCACAAAGGGAAAGAAAGAGTAGGCAATCCTATTGTTTATGGAAGCTTTTATTTTATTTTATTCTTACAATAGCTCCCAGAATCCATAGGACAGGTTGTAGTCAAAAGTTCTGCATTTTCCCATAATATACTGCTCCTTCCTTCCTCCCTCCCACTTTCTTTCTCTTTCTTTCTTTCTTTCTTTCTTTCTTTCTTTCTTTCTTTCTTTCTTTCTTTCTTTCTTTCTTTCTTCTTTCTTCCTTCCTTCCTTCCTTCCTTCCTTCCTTCCTTCCTTCCTTCCTTCCTTCCTTCCTTCCTTCCATTCCGTCCTTCCTTCCTTCCTTTCAATCTATTTTCCTTCCTTCCTTCCTTCCTTCCTTCCTTCCTTCCTTCCTTCCTCCCTCCATCTATCCATTCTTTCTTTCTTTCTTTCTTTCTTTCTTTCTTTCTTTCTTTCTTTCTTTCTTTCTTTCTTTCTTTCTTTCTTTCTTTCTTTCTTTCTTTCTTTCTTCCATTCCCTGTCCTTCCTTCCTTCCTTCCTTCCTTCCTTCCTTCCTTCCTTCCTTCCTTCCTTCCTTCCTTCCTTATCCATCTATCCATTTTTCTTTCTTTCTTTCTTTCTTTCTTTCTTTCTTTCTTTCTTTTTCTTTCTTTCTTTCTTTCTTTCTTTCTTTCTTTCTTTCTTCCTTTCTCTTCCACCTGTCCCTTTTCTCCCAAACCCCCGGACCTTTTTCTTCTCAGTATTTAATGGAACAGTTTCCCCAATCAACCCCCCCCCCCAATAAACACTCACTTATGGGTCCAGAAAGGCTTGCTCGGGGACAAAGGATCCCTTAACAGCCTTGCTTTATGGGATGCAGCTGTCTGCTTGAGGGGTAGATTTCAGCCATTCCCATAAACCTTTCCTCGGTGGACTCAGGTGGCTGCTGGGTACACCCCCTTCCACCATCTTCCACTGTGGAGGCACAGAAGAAGCTGGTGAAGCCCTGGAAAGGCAATCAAGACAGTCTCGGAATGAATTCACATCCTCCCCACAGCTGACAAACCGCTTGGCTCTTAAATGGCCCACAAACCAATTGGGTTTCCCTAAATCTACCCTATTTACACCTTCTGCAGAAAGATGTTTATACTTTCCCCTGGTGAAAAATCTTTCCAACCCGATTGCATTTTTAGGCCTTTCTCTGGATTTCTTTCACATTTATGAACCAAAGACAGTCAAGTCTATGATTGAAAAGCAGATTAAAGATATTGATTTTCAATATTCAACAGAGAATGCTCAGAAAATCTGCTCTCTCATGCATTTTGGTTTTCATTTTGAACTTCACCAAAGTTCTAAGTATTTAGAAAACTTGACAATCTTAAAATACTAACAGATCTTTTCAAAAGCCAGATTTAGCTGTCTTCCATCTGCAGTTTTAGACGATTGTTACTATGGTGTACTATATGAAAATCGATTATGGCTCTGCAATGATAAAGAAATTTAAACATTGCACCTTCTTCTTCTTCTTCTTCTTCTTCTTCTTCTTCTTCTTCTTCTTCTTCTTCTTCTTCTTCTTCTTCTTCTTCTTCTTCTTCTTCTTCTTCTTCTTCTTCTTCCTACTTGGTAGTGGAGTCCACTCGTACTCATTGTACCAGCTGAGTCATTTCATTCATATGCAAATTTTGAACTGTAACTTCATGACCCCCTTCTTATCGCACCCCGCCTCCCCAAAAGCAGATAGCTGTTGCTAATGACATTATTTGCACACATTATTTCCAAGCTATCTTGCTACAGCGATATTGGGAGCTAGGATCTGACAGTGAAGTCACTAGAAATGCCACGTTTGGGGGCCAAGTCCTAACAAATATGGCCTGGCCTCTCTCTCTCTCTTCTCTCCCTGTCTGCTTTCCTCTGCCTCTCTTCTTCTGTAGCCCCACCATGGAGTCATGTGCTGTGGTTCAGGGGACAGAGTGCAGGAGTTTCTCATTAACCAGGAATGAGAAGGACTCTTTGAATCCAGCGGCAGAGGCTCTCAAGGAACAGGAAAAGAGCCGAGAGTGGCTGCCCCAGAACTCCCGGCAAGGGAGTCACGTTGAAAGCTAACCTCACACCTGAAAAGGGGATTTCACCCTCTTCCCCTCTGGCTCTTGCCAATTTAATATACTTTTATTCACAGTTCTAGGCAAAAAGCTGGGCTTTTAAAAAAACAAAACAAAACAAAACAAATGCCTCCATATGTATGTACACTATTGGAGTTGCTTCTTCTTTAATCAGAAATGCAAGCAGCACCCATGGTTTTTCTTCATAATTACAAAGGCAATTTTTTTAAAAAAATAGAAATGCAATAAATGAACTTATATGAAAGGTATTTAGTATCATTAATCACCCTCCAATTAGACATTTCTCTCCCCCACCCCAAACTGGATTTTCCATTCCACCCTCATCTAGGACCTCTGGGAGTTCTAGCTACCTTGCAAGCACCTTGCAATTGCAACCCACTGAAAGTGGCTCGCCTCAGAAAAAGGCCTAAATTAAAAAGCCAAGGCCCAGCTCCACCCTGTTCCTGCTGCAGTGCTAGCTGGGAAGCTTGTTGTTGTTCAAAGAAAATAGAATTTGGTTGAACATTAGGAGAAATGCCTAGATGCTAAGAAAACCTTGGCAGTGAAATCTGGGAGTTGAGTCAGGGCAAGCAACTGGAAGTCCAGTTGCCAGGATGACTCAACTTCCAGATAACTTCCCCTGAATGACTGAGGCAGTGACTTCACATCCGTTTTATTTCTGTAAGTGTTGCGCTTAGGAGCAATACAAAAAAATGTTACTTCAAGTCTGTTGCACAACTACTGAAATTTGTCTTGACCACGCCCCCGGAATGGGTGCTCAGCGTGACAATCCTGTACCTGGTGCTGAGGTAGGGTTTCCCCTTGTCACTCTTTGTTCACGCTTTCTGTTCCGAAACAAGACACTGTGTAGTAACGACTGTCACGCAACAAAACATTCGTTTCTCTCAGAAAACTGTGTCCAGGATTTTTTTTTATTTTGACTTTCAGAAGCGAAATATCAAAAAAGAATGTTTAAGCCCCCCCCCCAAAAAAAAGGAAAAAGGAAGCTAGACAAATTCAGAGTTTGTCACAGTACAAGACCGTGAGGTAACACTTGTTATGAGGCAAGTTCTCACAACCATGGGAACACTGAAACAGGGACAAAACCACGTGATCGTGACCAACGCTGTCACAGTACAAAACTAGGGCCTTTTCACACGACCCCTAACATCCGCTGGTCCCTTAAATTCGGACCAGAGATCTTGGGGGTTCGTTTCTGTTCCTGCGTCCCCACCCCTCAGCACTTCCTGCTCCTGTCGGCGTGAGGGGAGGGAAGGAAAAAAAGGACAAAAGAAGCCTTTACTAACCTGCTGGTGCCGGTCGAAGTTGCCACGAGCCCCGTTACTTCCTGGTTCCTTCTCAAGGGGCTCTTAAAGGGGCAGGAGGCAAAAAAACAACAGACAAGCGAGGAAAGCCCGGCACTCTTATCCGCATCAAGGAATTTTCATCTGCTGAGAGCAAGTACATGAAAGGTGCGCTGGGTCGCGCTAAAGTGGACGGGGTCGCACTTAATTGTCTGCAAACTCCGGAGCTGGTGGGGAAACATTTCTAAGCTCCGGAGCTGGGAGCCATTTGCAGCGCAGCTTAGGGGTCGTGTATAAACGCCCCTAGTCACAGAACAAAGAAGACCGTGAAGTAACCGCCTAAGAGAATCTTCACCGATTTGGGAGTGAAAACAGTTATCAGGCTTGGTGCTTTCTCAGGAAGGATATTTAACGAGAACCTGGAAGCACTGGGTTTCAAATACTAGAAGCAGGGGTGTTCAAACTTTTTGCAAGGAGGGCCAGATATGGTGAGGTGAATATGCGGGGGTCCGACTAGTCAGCCTGAAGTGGGGAAGAAAGGGCATGGACCTGCACATATCTATAGCAACCGCAAACACTCCAATTTCAAGGTGCCCAAGGGCCCAATGGCTGTTGCATGGCCTAGGAATCAGCCTGTGTACACCCAGGATGCACCACTGCTCACATATTCTGCCCTCCTTCACAAGGAGGTGGCAAGGATGCTGCAGCAATGGAGCCGGGGGTGGGTAGACAGGGCAGGTGGCTGGGGGGAACAGAGGAAGCCAGGGAGGGTAGGCAAACCATAAAACTGCAAGCTGACATTTCCAGATGGCACAGGAAGGGGGGGTGGCTGGTGGGGATGAGTGACAAGCTGAGCCCACAGCGAGAAGAGGCTGAGGGCCACTTGAAATTTTAAAATGGGCCACATTTGGCCTGTTAGATCATATTGAAGGTTCACCCAACCATAGGACTCAGCGACCAATTTCCAGCTCATTTGTTTTCAGTACCACTGGCTACTGGGCACCTGGGATTTTGCATCTATGGCTCTTACAGTGGGTGGTCTTCTTGGTTAAGACCTCGATCTATAGAATGTAGCAGGTTTTGTAGCCCTGTGAGTTTAAGTAGCTGACCATAGAGCCAGAGGTTGGGAGTTTGATTCCCCACTGTGCCTCCCGGGAGAAGACACAGCCTGGGTGGCTTTGGGCAAGCGGCATAGTCCCAGGGCTTCCCAGATGAACATAAGAACATTAAGAACAGCCTTGCTGGAACAGGCCACAGCTCATCCAGTCCAGCATTCTGTCTCACACAGTGGCTCACCATTTCCTTCAGGGTATTCCAAAGCAGATGTCTTCACCTGCTTATGATTCCCTGCAAATGGCATTGAGAAATATCCTGCCTATCTCTCCAACCCGGAGGTTGTCCTTAGGCATCCATCATGATAGCCATTGATACCCTTGTTCTCCATGACCTTGTCCAATCCTTTCTTAAAGCATTGAGGCTGACAGTTATCACCAGTTGTTCTGGCAGGGAATTCCACAGACCAATGATCCTCTGGGTGAAAAAGTACTTCCTCTTATTTGTTTGAGATCTAGCACCCAAAAGTTTCATGGAGTGCCCCCTAGTCTCCTAGCATGAAAGGAATGATAATCTACTCCTTCGTATTCGTATACCTAGTAGAGATGGGCATGAAATGAACTTTTGGTTCATTTCGTTATTCATTATTCATTTCATTAGGGAACAAAACAAATAATGAACCTCAGAGAGGATTTACAGTGAAACAAACCAAACCGGGGGGAAATGGTTCATTTCGTTTCATTTTGTTAACAGTGGTGATCAACGGAAAGAGCTATTTTTAAATGTTTAAAAATGATGCAAAACACTTCAAAAATATGCGAAAATTATTTTTATGCCTTATTATGCCTATTAAGTTGATGACCAGTGCTTAAAACATTTAAAAATATGTTTTTCAAAAGATCTTTTTTTAAAGGGAGAAAAATGGCTGCCACATACTTTTGTTAATGGCGGCGAATCTGTGCAGAATGGCATTTTTAAGTTATTAAAACATTCTTAAAAGACTTAAAAACCCAGCAAAAATTATGGATGAATGAGATTCCTTGATGTGTGATGCACGTTTGATTGATAAAACAACAATACAATACACAACAACACAAGGGTGATCTGATGATGACTGAAGATGATGATGATGTGCATGATGAGGATGAGGATGCTGCCAGTCCAGTCTGTGCAGTTGTCAATGCCTGTGGGATTTATTATTATTTTTGAATGTTTTCTGTCTGGTCTGGGGTAGTGGGACGCCTGCGTGCTGTCAAATGGATTAAATCGCGCAAAGCAGGAAAAAATGAGTAATGAATCAAAATGAACCAACGAAATGAATATTTCAATTTTTTTTGTTAAAAATGAAATGAAACGAAATGAACCAAAACGAATCACCACTTTTTTGGTTCATGCCCATCTCTAATACCCAGCAATTCTTGGAAAGGGTTGCCATAACTCAGAACTGACTTGCTGGCATGCTATTGTTATGTAGAATGATTTGTACACCTGCCTTGAGCAGGGTGTTGGACTTGATGGCCTTGTAGGTCCTTTCCAATGTCCCCATTCTGTGATTGGTATATAAAGGAGTGTGCTAGAAAAAGACTACCACTTATGAGAAAAAGACCCTTAGGTCGGGAAGTTTACATCCTCTCCTAAGAGGCCAAGGGTGGTGGCCAGTCTGTATGAAATCACCCAGAATGGCAAGCCAGGGAGCCTTCGTCTTCCCCCTCTTGGTCCCACCTACCACCTTGACCTTCCTCTGATCTGGAAAGAAAAGCACATTGTGGCCAAATGGTCGAAACACACAGCCCCAAAAAGCGAGTGGGAGTGGGAGAAATGTATGGGACGGCATGAAACGGGCCTTTATCTGAAGACTCTTTCTTCCAGAGGCGAAGGCAGTGCAGAGATTTTCCAGAAAGGTTGCATTGAACAGCAACCGGAATGTAGACTCCATAGGATGGACCTCAGCTAACTCATCACCAAAGTTTCATGGGCTGGCAGTGAGAAATCCAGTTCAGGGGAAATGACCTGTTACTCAGAGAAGTAAAAACTCATCTTGAGTTTTACATAAGAACATAAGAACATAAGAAGAGCCACGCTGGATCAGGCCAAAGGCCCATCGAGTCCAGCTTCCTGTATCTCACAGGGGCCCCACCAGATGCGTCTGGGAGCACACAAGACTAGATCTCTGTTTCCTGATACCATTCCCCTGCATCTAGCCCTTGAAGTACCTCGGTTTTAAGTCTGGAGATTACTCATCTCCATCATGGTTTGTCACCTGTGATGGACTTCTCCTCCAGGAATCTGTCCAATCCCCTTTTTGAAAGCATCCAGGCCACATCCCATGGCAGGGAGTTCCACAGACTAATATATATATAGTCGATATATAATATATATATAGTCGAATAATCATGGAAGCCATTGAAATAGAGAAACACCCAAACAACATGAATAAACGTGATGACACCTCCCGCTTGCCTGACATCTGGAAACTAGCCCTGGTCAACAGACGAGCCTCTGTCACAAAGACTGACACCAGGTCCAAAAGAACACAAGATGCCACCACCCTCCATCCACACCAAACACAAACCCAGACCCTTCCCACAGATGAAACGAAACCACCATCCAATAACAAAACCACGACTGCACCATCTACCGCTACTCCCCACTCCAGCCACCACAAGGAGCACACTTACACACGCCAAAAAAACATTGGGAGACCACAGACACGCAGCCAGACCAAAATGAATTCACAAGACACAGGACCCCACTCCACCAAAGCCCAGGATGCTGCCAGAACACCCATCACCAAGGTCGTTAAGAAACAAAAGGCTAATAGACACACATCCAGCACCTCACCCACACATGATGTCTCTAAACAGCCATCTAACCCACCAGCAGTTAAGCCCTTAACGATCGCCTCAGCCACACAGCAGATCACAAAAGAACAAAGGAACCTACAATCAGCAACAGAGCAAGCAAACCACACCCCCCAGCAGTATTTATAGAAGGACTTCAACTGAGATCACGCTTTGCTTCAAGAAGAAAGAAGCCAGAACACCAGCCTGAAGATGACGAGTGAGACCTCGTCGAAACGTCGCCAAAACAACCAGATTTCTACACGGGAAGAAACCCGAATCCACCCTAACATGCATACCTATACCCGTGAAAATCTACGAAAACATATATATATATATATATATATATATATATATATATATATATATATATATATATATATATATATATATATATATATATATATATATATATATATATATATATATATATATTTTTTGTCTGTTCTCATCCTGCCAACCCTCAATTTTAGTGTATGTCCCCTAGTTCTGGTATTTTGTGAGAGGGAAAAGAGCGTCCCTCTATCCACTTTACTCATGCCCTGCATAATTTTGTACGTCTCAATCATATTCCCTCTCGGGCATCTTTTTTCCCAGACTAAAGAGAGCGAGTGCATCTCCTAAACTCCTCTCTGTAGATTCTAGCACTGATCATTCTTTCTATTTAAAGCTTTGGGTCTGTTTTTTTTTTTAATGAAAACTGATTAATTGGATTGATCTCCTTACCTTCATACTTTGTCAAAGGTTTTTGATGGTGGGATTCTCAAACCCGCCACCAACCCCAAACAACTGAACATTTTAAGGCCTGCTCACCTTCCCTGTCTGAAAGGCTGGTCCTCTTTTCACACACTCTGAGTTGCTTTCCTGCTCTGACTGAGCTCCAACCCCAGCTTGTAAGTTTTAACTGGGATAGCGACTCCTTTGAACTGCCCCTTAATTAATAAAGTTGCTATGGCAATAGGGGCTCTCTCTCCCCTGCCCTTCACCCCTCAGCAAGAGGGCTGTTTTTTTTTTTTTTTTTTTTTTTTTTTTTTTTCCAGAGAGGGGAGTGTGGACAGAGAGAGGGAAAAGAAGAATATAAAACTATAAAGAGGGTGGTTCATATTTGACCTAGAATCCAAAACATCTGGGGGTTGGTGACTTCAGAAAGGAGCACAGTTCCCTGTATGTCATGTAACGGGAAATAGATCACACCAGACTGCTCCACAAGGGAATCAAAATTTTCCCAAGTTATTACACTCCTAATCTCTCTCTCTCTCTCTCTCTCTCTCTCTCTCTCTCTCTCTCTCTCTCTCTCTCTCTCTCTCTCTCTCTCTTTCTTTCTTTCTTGTTTGTGGAGGTTCCACACATCTCTGTACTTCTGAGATTTTGACCCAAATTGTCTTGCAGCAAAATAATGCAGGGCATGAGTAAAGTGGATAGAGGGATGCTCTTCTTCCTCACAAAATACCAGAACTAGGGGACATCCACTCAAACTGAGGGCTGGGAGAGTAAGAACAGACAAAAGAAAATATTTTTTTTCACCCAGTGCATTGTTAGTCTGTGGAACTCCCTGCCACAGGAGGTGGTGATGGCATCCGGCCTGGATACCTTCCAAAGAGGATTGGACAGATTCCTGGAGGAGAAGTCCATCACAGGTCACAAACCATGAGGCAGATGTATAACCTCCAGGCTTAAAAAAACCAGGGTATTTCAAGGACCAGATGCTTGCCCTCATTAGCAGCGGCAGTGGGGCGGTGGACTCCCTCGCCTTCATCAGCAGTGGCGCCCCTGCGGCCTCCCTGGCTGCGGTGGTGATGGCATCTGACCTGGATGCCTTCAAAAGGGGATTGGACAGATTCCTGGAGGAAAAGTCCATCACAGGTTACAAACCATGATGGAGATGTGTAACCTCCAGGGTTTAAACCAGGGTACTTCAAGGGCCAGATGCAGGAGAGTGGTATCAGGAGACAGATATCTAGTCTCATGGACTCCCAAACACATCTGGTGGGGCCGCTGTGAGATACAGGAAGCTGGACTAGATGGGCCTTTGGCCTGATCCAGCATGGCTCTTCTTATGTTCTTATGTTCTTATGTGGTGGCTCCCTCAGTAGTGGCGGTGGTGGTGGCAACAGCAGCAACACTGCCTCCAAGCCCATCAGGAAAGGGAGGCATTTTACAGATGGAACAAAATGGTTCTTTTTAATGGGGGAAAAATGACCATTTTGTTTTGTCTGTAATGAAATGTTGCTTCCTCATTTTGTTTCATTTTGAAGCGACGAAACATCATTCTGTTTTTTGTTTCATGCCCATCCCTAGTTTGCATCATGGGAAAAGTTCATGGTCAGCTGTTTGGCAAGCAATAAAATACAGACCAACAGAGGGCGCACAAGAGCCCGGGGTGTTGACAGGCGTTTTCTTTCCTTTGCATCTGTCTTTAAGGTATTGTGAAGACTGGCATACCAGGCAAAAACACCAGAGCCTCACACCAAGGTTATCAGAAGACAGTGTTGTTATCCCCAGAGGCAGGGCTTGGAAAAATGCCGTTTTTGGACATTCAACTTCAAGAATTACCATCCAGCAGGGCCATCATAAACACTGAGCCAAGGTTGAGTGGATTGTGAATTACAGATGGGCATGAAATGGAAATACAGTGTTTGGGGCTCAGGGGGCGGAGTTATTAAGCACCAAAGAGGGTGCCCCTGGGGGGGGATCTAATTTAATTGGGATTCAGAAGCCAAGCCACTAATCGCTCACCCGCAGGTGGGGGGGGGCTATTGAATTAGAAAAAAAAATTCCCCCTAGGGGCATCCCCTTTGGAGTTTAATAACTCAGCCCCTGACCCCCCCCACACACACACCTTTTCAGACTTTGGGGGCTTACAGGGAAGAGCTTGAGGAAGCTCACTTGCCTAGGAGGAAAAAATGGCATTGTGTTTCATTTCATTGCATTCTACTGTTTTGTTTTGTAATGAAACAATGAGTTTTTCATTTTTTGTTTTGTGCTCATCTCTAGTTATGATCTAGGAACCTGAGACATGCAATGCCATGGGAATTCCTTTGGTCTCTGGCTCCCTCTGGTGGCTTGTTGTGGTAAAGGCACCCTAGAAATGTGTGCATGGATGCATCTTCCTGAGGTTTTTATTCTTCCATTTTCAATCAGTGGAAAAATTAATCAGCGGATAATGATCCTGCACATGGGGATCTCCTACTGTATATTGAATCTGGGCTAAAAAGGGTGGGGCAAGGATGGCATTCCTTCGGCACTCACAGCAACTGAGCTCACATTTGGACCCTCAAACATTCTCAGAGTACAGCTCCCAGAAATCCTGGCTCGCACAGATATTGGTGAAGTCCCCTGGGAGTTCTAGTCCCAGAACATCTGGGGACCCCAGTTTGAGAACCACTGCTCTAGTGGATGAGACTGCGTGAAGCTCACCTTGGTTTGTTCCTGTTCTTATTGAAGAAACCTGCATGAACAAATGCACTCTAGTCCTCTACTCAGAAGACCATAAATTAGGGAGAGGAAAGAGGAGGCGCCTAGAAAGTCAGCAGCGACCTTTGGATGAAGAGAGTCTCCAAAGAGGTAAACACAGGTGAATTCTTTGGCAGCTGTTCTTCTCACTGCAGTGAGACCGGCCCCCTTCTGCCTGGTTCACGCTCCATTCAGCTGCTGCAGCCAAGGTGCTTCAGGTGACGTGTTACTCCTTCCCAGCCGAGAGAGAATAATCTTCACCCTTATAAGGAATCAAAAGGTTCCAGAGTGCATCGAAGGCCGGAGGCAAATGAAGAATGTCTGGGAAACAGCTCCCAGGAATTAGATCACAAAGAATTTCTTAGCCTTTCAACACCATGTTTAGAAAGAATTTTAACTTGCCTTCTCATCCAGACCTCCCATCCTTTCAGTGACTTACCACACCTTCATCATCATCTCCCTCCTCTAATGGTCTGACGCAGCCTTGCCTGTGGCCTTCCCTACCCATTCATCCCCATCAATCCCAACCACCCTACTGTCCGTCAACAACTTTAGCTTGCCTTGCAGCTGAGCTCTTGCAAAGCTCACCTCAGTTCAAATCCCCCCTCTCTTTTTCCCCTCAAGTTTCACCTTGCTGCCCTTTGTCTTTGGAAGAGGCAGTCAGGATATCCGGAGTTACTGCAGGCTCTAAGGCAGGCATGTCCAAACTTCAAGATGTTTTGGACCACAACACCCACAGTCCTTTGCCATTGGCAATACAGGCTTGGAATTCTGGGAGTTGTGGTCCAAAACATCTGGAGGGCCAAAATTTGGACATGCCTGCTCTAAGGGTTGGGCATTGAAGCTCCAGATTTTCCCCTCTATTCCTTTCCAAAGTGATCCGTTCAGAGGCATCTCTATTGCTGTTGCTGGTGGATATTATAAAACCCATGCAGTTGAGCACACCATGTCCTCCTCAGCACCCCAACAGCTGTGAAGATGGAAGGAATGAAATCTTGGGCCCACCATTCCAGGGAAAAGACTGTCCCACCTCCGGACGAGGAGTGGGCCTGTGAGCAGCTGGGACCCACCACCTACAGATCCAGAGGCGGAGAGACCATCAGACCCCCACACCCAACCCCGGAGTGACCCCCTTGCTTCATCCACCTGGGGACAATGAACTAACCACAGTCACCTGAACCAGAGGCCAGAGAGCAGCCCTGTCTTATCTTCAACCAGCCGTGTTGAGATGTGGTATGCCCAAGCATCTCTCTTCTTTCTCTCTTTCTAAAATCCCTCCTCTTACACCCCCCCCCCAGGGAGCTACTGCTGAATAGTAAGCCTTTCAGTCCAGGAAAATGTAGAGCCTCCAGCTGCAGGATTGGTTTATCTGGAATCTGAATTTGGTCTGGAACTAACTGTTTTATCCCTGAAACAGCTGACTGAGTCCCATAACACTACTGAACTGGGTGCCCATTTGCTAAAAGTGTTTTTGTTTCCTAAATTATATAGGTCAGAATGGAACCAAAGGAATCATTCCCAAATTGGAGGGTTTATCTATAGAATTCCCTGCCTCTGTAGAAATGGCAATGGAACTGTTATTTGATTTTCACCTATTGACAAAGTTTCCAAAGCAATGCATACATTGTGCAGACTGAGGTTTCATACCTCAGCTTATTTCAACCTAAAAGGAAATAGAGGGCCTTCTTAGGAATGGCTGGTTATTGTCACGTTTGGATCTCTGACTTTGCACAATTGGCTAACCCCCTATTTGAGGGACTAAAGCAGATGGGTGAAAAGTTTGAGTCAAGTAAAGAGATGCAGAAGTCATTCCAGAACCCTTAAAGACCAAGCTTATCGAAGCTCTGGCTTGAGGTATACCTGACCCAGATGAAACGGAGCTGGTGGTGACCGGACAGCGTGCCGTAGGTAACAAAGGCAGCTGCAAAGCCAAGTCGAGAAGCAAGTAAGCTGACTTTGGGGGCATTGCAGACTCTTTATGCTCTACATGCTGTTAGTGCAGTATTGGAGCAAAAGGGAGGCCACTGGATGTCCAATGCTAGAATTGTCCAATACCAGGCTGCCTTACTGGACTATCCAGGACTGCATTTGGTAACATGTAATGTCTTAAACCCTGCCACCCTGCTCCCCATGGGAGATATTAATTCAAACAGTGTGCTTCTGGCACACAATGCATTGCAACAATTGATTCAGAGTGCACAAACCAGCCAGATCGAAGAAGGAACTACCCTAAATTGGCTATTTCCCTCTATCTAAATTCAATTCAGAGAATTGGGTGCATTTTGTGGCAGAAATCATAATTTATTATTTATTTATTTATTTATTATTTACACTTGTATACCGCCCCATTCCCACAATGGGGACTCTGGGCGGTTCACAACATCACAGTTAAAACAGCAAAAGAATCAAATACGAACAGCAATAACAGAACTGCAATAAACAAAAATAATTAGGCGGGGTTATAAAATCCAAAAATATATATAAGCGAGGGGAAAAAAAAACAAAAAAAAAAAACCAGAGTGGGACCTTAGACATCGCCGTAGGCTTCTCGAAAGAGGATGGTCTTAAGGTTCCTCTTAAATGCCTGCAGCGATGGAGCCAGCCGTAGATCACTGGGAAGTTTGTTCCAAATAGATGGGGCCACTACCGAGAAAGCCCGCCCACGAGTACTAGCCTTACGGGCATCCCTCGGAGTGACCGTCCGCAGTGATAAGGCCACCGAGGCTCGGGTGGGTCGGGCCGGATTTAATTGTCGGGAGAGACGCTCCACCAAATAATCTAACAAGCTGGACAAGGCGAGGGGAGCAGATCCACCTGAGAGGTGATCCTTCTGGACATCTTTTTTTTATTTGAAAGGGGGGAAATGATGAGTCACAATGGAAATGAAAAACATAGAATTATAGAATTGGGCACTATCCTTTAACCCCCTTAAAGCCAGCCAGAGATGCAACTCAGGGAACCCTCCCTGGGTTGATGATTTATCCCCATCATGCTCATGGCTCATGAGAGGATGACTTGAAACAGTCATCCTCAGACCGCAGGGATGCCTCCCCCCCCTCAAGCTCACTTCCATTACCTGCACTATGGCCCTGGCTTCTGACCCCAGCCAACCTCAGCCCCTCCTCTCTCTTTCTCTTTCTCCTCTCTCTCTTCCATTCTTCCTTCCTCCCGTTCTCCTCCCTTTAGCCCATCTTCCCTGGGTATGCTTCAAACGTGTTCCTACTCTGTCCTATGGCTCCTATACCTACTGTATACAATCTTGGGCAAAGGGTCCATGGCACGGAAAGAAGGACATTGTGGCAGCTCCAGAAGACAGTCGCACTCCCCAAAGCAGACTCCATCTTCCACCAGGATCCCAGCACGTTCTTCACAGCTGCTTCCTTGATTAAGCCACAGCCTGGGGCTCTCTATTGTTCCATGTCCACACTCACCAAGGACTGTCTGGCAGCCCCAGGCTTATCTCATCAGCTCTCCAACCTCTGCATTGATTCCCATATTGACTCTCTCCGCCCCGCCCCCATTGACTTTTCAATTTCCCCAAGTTTATCTGGACTCAAGGACAATACATTGGTTCTCCTTTTCTTTGTCACACCCTGATAGCCTGATAGGGACAGACTAGGCCAGGCACACCTGGGCAGATGCCCAGCCCTGCATCACCAGGACCTCCCAGGACCACCCCTGGACCAGCCTCCAGACTGCATCCATTGGACAATCCCCGAAGACTGCCCCCATCCCCCCAGGGGAGGCGCCACCTTGGGGGGGGGAGGGAAAGGGGAGGAAATAAAATATGTTGCACCATTGTCTTCGGGGCGGAACATCTCAGCACTGTCCTGGGTGGGGTGTTCGCCTACTGTTCTTTCTATTGGGCCCAATAAAAGCAGTATTTTTCCTGGATGTCTCTCCTGCTGGACTCTTTATTGGGACTAATTCTGAGGCCCAGCAGCAGCATACAGCAGAAATAGCCTGCTGCAGGCTCAACAATTCCTTTTGCTGTAGGCATGTAGAGGGAAAAATAGCTACAAGTTCCCCAAATAGCCCACCCCTTTTTCTCTTTACATTTAAAATTCCAATAACCCACTCTGAGACATCTGTAGGAGAAAGAATTAAAGAAGTTTAAATATGTAAAACTGTGAATGGATTGAAAGCAAACAAACAACCAGTCCTAACTGATTAAAGAGGAGGAATAAAGTCACAGAGCAGAGAGGCGGGACTTGCCTTGAATTCTGAGATGGGAAGAAAGGATTGGTTAGTGCTGGGTAGATTGACAGTCACCCCAGCCCAAGGCAGCATGCGAGGTTGCAAAGACTCCGATGGTCCCATCAGCTTAATCCATTCAGTTCTATGATTCACTCCAGCCTGATTTCCCCAATCCCATTTATTTTAGTCCCCTGCTATGAGAGGCCGGTTGCAATGCCAAGCTCTAATGCCAGGCATGGCTGAGTGCCAGGTGAAAGGGGAAAAAAAGTGTGCTTGCCTCAGCACTTACCTGTGTTGCGGTAGGGTGGGAGAATGTTTGGTTCCCGTAGGGTGGAGAACCAGCATCTTGCCTCCAGGAACAGGGCTCTATGGGAAGGAGGATTAAGCATCTTGGCCAAGGATACCAGCGTGTGCAATAAAAGATTACTGTCGAATGACGCCCCTCTTTGCTCTTTCATCTTGCCGTGGACATGTTAATCCTTCCAGCCAAGGAATGGCTCTCGTTGCTTCTCATGGATTCCAGGAAACAATGAAGGCCATGAACAATTTAGCTGGGGGTGTGTTAAATATTAACTGATCAGTGGTAGAAGGAAGATTGAGGGTCCTGTTTTTCATATTTCAGCATGCACTCCCAAAGAAATAACCAGCTGAACATCTTTCCACCTTGGCTCGTCAGACCAAACCGTGCCTCCTCGATCAGATCCTGAGCACTTTTCATGTCACAATGAGAGCTGCAGGGATTCTAATGGCGCAGGGGGAGGAAGGCCACCACTTGGGTCTGTTAATTTTCATAGAGCCGTAAACAGTTGCAGCATGACACAAGTACTGCTGCGATTAAGGCTTGGCTGACCTTATTCTATAGTTACTGCTCTTTAAGGAGAGCTGATAATAGGGATCAACACCAACATTTATGACTTCCAGGGTGAGGACTTGTGGCCCTACAGCTGTTGCTGAATGCCCATCCCAAGCCAACATCCCCCATCTGTGTGTGTGTGTGTGTGTGTGTGTGTGTGTGTGTGTGTGTGTGTGTGTGTGTGTGTGTGAGAGAGAGAGAGAGAGAGAGAGAGAGAGAGAGAGAGAGAGAGAGAGAGAGAGAGAGAGAGAGAGAGAGACAGAGAGACAGAGAGACAGAGAGACAGAGACAGAGACAGAGACAGAGACAGAGACAGACTGATACTTCACGTCCATCTCATTGCTTTTCGCGGTTCCGCTTGGGACCGGTACGAAGTAATCTAACCGCACATCCATTGTGGGACAAGGGGAGTTCGTCCTGACCATGCCCCCTGAACTGCAATTTAAGCAGGATGAGAGAGTCCCCTCCCTGGCCTCGGGAATCTGCTTGTCACACTTCTTGTTCCGAGACGAGTGCCCATGAGGTAAGGCTTGTCACATAATGTGCCATTCTCCATCTAGTGGCAGGAGTGCGAAGTGCCATTTGCCAGTACATTCCCTATGGAGTCAGCAACACAGTGCTGAGAGATTAAAAGACAAATGCCTCAAACTTAGCTCTGTAGCGCATTGAAGGCAAGGCTTCAGAGAATCGAAACATCGAAAAATGGAAGGTTGGGGCTGGGAAAAAAAAGGAGAACAAAGGCATGGAATTTCACATCTCATCACGGAATGAGGACATGCGGTAACAGTCATGCCAGTATCATCCATTATGCTCGTGCGTACACGGGAACAGGGACAGAACCAGAAGAAGACCACGTGACCGAGACTGACATCAACACACAACGAACTTCCTCCCAGGATGAGAATGGACATGAAGTAACCGTCAAAGTGACAGAGAGAGAGAGAGAGAGAGAGAGAGAGAGAGAGAGAGAGAGAGAGAGAGAGAGAGAGAGAGAGAGAGAGAGAGAGAGAGAGAGAGAGAGAGAGAGAGAGAGAGAGAGTTGTGGTGGAAAAATGTAGAAGACATCTTGTTGGAATTATAAATCCACATGCCCAGATATGACACATGATTTCCTTGTTTTTCTGATTCCTTACAACCCCCACATTCCTGCTCGGTTGTTTCCACTGAATTCAAAAACATTCAAAAGGAACTAGGCATCCAGAGGTCCCATAGGAGCTTGCACTGACATCCAAGCTGGAGCCAATCTGTGAAACATAATAAAGCTCATGCAGGCCAGGCCAGACCCAGCAGTTTGGGGTTCTCGAGCAGATGGGTCGCCAACCCATCTGGAGAAACAATGGAGGGTGGACTGGAGAATCCATCATAGATCTAGAAGCTAACTGATTATTCAGTTTGACCTGGGAGAGACACCAGCAGCTGCAGAGAAGAAAGATCATTATAGTCAAGCTGGAAGGGACCCTCCTAGTGGACTTACAAAATTTTTTTTTACTCCAAACCCAGAATGAAGTGCATGGGTCCTTTGTATCAACTGTTTTCTCCCCCCCCCAGACCAAAAAGGATTTGTATGTCTCGTAGTGCCAAATGGGGCTGGGTAAGGGAGGGGGGTGGTATAAGACCCATGTTTCTTTGTTTGAAGAACGAGGGTGTGACTTAAGAAACAGCCTTTTACAACTGCATTTCTTGCCTCCAACAAGACTCCTGTCCTGGCTACAACATCACCTAGCCAAGGATTTTAAGAACATCATCTAACTAAGGACTTTAAAAGTAACCTCCTGGTGAAGAACATCTTTCACCATGTCTGAACTTCTGGGACCTGCTTTGAAGAAGGGTGATTGACTGCACTCGAAAGCTTGCAATGTTCCTTTTTTATTTTTAATAGTGGCCTATGAAGGTATCGCCTGTAACCTATTTTTGCAATTGGATCAGGAAGGGACCATCAGAATCATCCAGTCTCATGTGTGTCAAGGAGGGCCAGTTGGGAATTGAACTCCTGACCTCTGGCTCTGCAGCCGGATCCCTGAGATCAGAAACTGGGGCAAGATTTGGAGAGCTTCTGAACCTTTGTGGGGAGAGAATCCAGTTAAAGTGTTTGTTTGTTTGTTTGTTTGTTTGTTTGAATGAATAAAGGCCTTCCTTGACTATAAGCGCAGAAGAACAGCCAAGTTCCAAAGAACGTCCATTCTGTACCAAGTGGGTTCCCAGCAGCTGGAGTTCTATTTATTTATTTCTATTCAGCTTCTTAGTTCACAAAGGAACTATTGTGGAAGCTACACACACACACACACACACACAGAGACACAGACAGAGAGAGAGAGAGAGAGAGAGAGAGAGAGAGAGAGAGAGAGAGAGAGAGAGAGAGAGAGAAATTAAAAAGCATAGACTGGACCAAGTTAAGGGGTGGGTGGGAAGCTGAGTCTTTTATGTCCCCCAACACCCAACAAAATGGCAGTTTGTGCATCCAGCACAGCCACAGTGAGGAGCCTTTGTGCTAGAACACTTTTAGACATTTTCTTGAATATCTTAAACTACGGTGAGGATGAGGGGGGAACCCCACATATGGATGAGTTCACTTCACCCGCCAGCTTCAAGTGACAGGAGCAGAGACAGCACAGAACAGGGTCAGCGAAAGAAGCCTTTAAACAATGTTTTCCCAGCCTGGGATCCGGGATGCCTGGGAAGTGGCCAGTTGCCTCAGATGTATGCAGCCCTTGCTAAATAATTCCTCCTTTGACCTTTTAGAGTGGGAGATTAAAATGAGCATGTATTTGAATATATTTTTTATTTATTTGCTTGTTTATTTTATACTATTTTTACCCCACCTTTCTACTTGGAAAAGGACCCAAGGTGGCTTACAGTAATGAGGGATAATATACAGTCCAATACAATTAAGACATGTTCAAGTATTTGAGAACAAGGAATTGAAGGACATCGTACAGCATTAATAGACAACATCCCTTAAATTTACAAGTTTATAAGTAGTTATAAACACATTGTCATTGTGGACCTATAGATTCATATGAAATACACATGGTAGCCCATAATTCAGGGAAAGCTTGCCTGAAGAGAAAGGTCTTTGCCTGTTTCTGGAAAGACATCAGAGATGGGGCAGTCCTGGCCTCTAGTGGGAGGGAGTTCCAGAGTCTGGGAGCAGCAGTCGAGAAGGCCCTTTCATGGGTTCCCACGAGACATACCTGTGAGTGTGGAGGGATGGAGAGGAAGGAGCCTCTCCTTTTGGAGAAGGGGCGCATTTACCCCCATTATAAATTCCCTTTTATGCAAATGTGGCAGGGGAGTCCTGAGTTACTTTGCTATTCTAAGTGTTAAAAGGCTGGGAACCACTGCCTTTTCAGGATGTGTCCATTGATGCCCCTCCCTACTCGTGGATCTTGTCACCTGTTACCTGAAGGCTCTTGTTCTTTAACGAAAGCAAGGCAATCACATAGAAGGAAATGAGGCCTTGTTTGCTTTATTTTAGACAGAGCCAGCCTATGAGCGTGGTGTGATTCTGGAGCAGCTGCAGGCCCCCTGCGGGAAGACGAAGATGTGTCCATTTCATCCACTGCCTCACCACCACCTCCAGAACCCAGGCACGGTCCCTAAATTGTCCCACGGTGAAATATGCACGCTGACTGTGGGGAATTCTGGGTGCTGCAGTCATAAAGTAGGAAATAATTTGCATACTCTGTTGCTAGTAGGCATCCATCTGGAATTACCCGACAAACTCCACATTCTGTTGACAAGGCCTGGTGTTTTATCTTCTTGGATTTGGATGGGTATTCCTATAAATGTTGGGGTATCTTAAAACAAAATGGTGGCTCCTGTAGCTGTCTGAGGAGAGTAAATGGCCTTTTGTTACACACCTGTGTCATTTTTCAGCCTGGAGGGGATGGGAAAGCTATGGGGGCCCCCGAGTTGACAAACAGCCTTACTTCACGTCCCTTTCGTCCCTCTTTGCTGTCCGGCTTGGGACCATTCCGAAAAAAACTTACTTCACGTCCATAGCGTGACAGCGGGAACTTGTCTCGACCTTGCCCCCTGAACCGGGAACAGAGCGTGATGAGCTGCACCTGCTCCTGGGCTGGGGAATTTTCTTGTCACACTTTGGACGCTTTTACACGACCCCTAAGATCCGCTGGTCACTTAAATTCGGACCAGAGATCTTAGGGGTTTGTCGCTCTTCGTGCATCCCCACCCCTCCGCACTTCCAGGCTGCTGGCTGCGTGAGGGGAGAGAGAGAAAAAAAGGGGACAAAAGAATGCAGGCTTACCTCCGGTGCCGGTGGACGCTGCCCCGTCATTGTGATTCCTTCTCTTAAACGGGCGGGAGACCAAAAACAACAGCGAAAAGAAGCAAGGAGAGCCCGGCACATCCGCATCAAGATTTTTCACCCTTGGAGAGCAGGTACAAGAAAAGTGTGCTGGGACGCGCTTAGGTGGGCGTGGTCGCACTTAATTTTCAATAAACTCCGGAGCTGGTGGGTAAACAATTTTAAGCTCCGGAGCTGGGAGCCATTTGCGGCGGAGTTTAGGGGTCGTGTAAAAAGGCCCATTTGTTCCAGTTCCTGTTCCAAGACAAGGGATGTGAAGTAACGGCATAAGCTGATCTATGGATAGCTATTAGACATGGGCACGACTTGGCGAAATCCTCGTTTCCGTTTCCGTTCGTCGTTTCTGTTACCTAACGAGGAACGGTAATGACAATTACTCTGCTCCAGCTCGAACCCGAACCGAAAAAGAAAAATTGGGTCTGATTTGTCATTGTCGTTCATGGCATCGTGGCAATCGCGCGATGCCAAGCAAGCAGCACAGAAAAAAAGCTTTAAAAATAAAAAAAAGCAGATTCCCGGCCATAAAAGCAGGTGAAAATATGCCTGCCTCAGTGAGGGCACCTACCAGAGAGGGGTGGTTTCTGGGGGGGGGGGGTCCCTGGCCTTCCCCCCCTCTCCTGTCCTGGGCTGCTGGTACCAGGCTGGGGGGGGGGGAATCTTGGCGTCTCCATTTGCCATGCGGTGGGGGGGATCCAAAATGGCGACCACAATATTTATTTTTAAATCATGGTCCAAAAACCCACCAGAGCACCACAGAAACATTTGAAAATTAGGTATTTTAACTGCCGGAATTTTTATAGTAGCAGCAGTGGGATTTTCTTGCAACAAAAGGTCTCCATTGATTTTATTTTTTTATTTTTTTTTTTTTTTACACCTGCGCATGCGCAATGATGGGCTGGCCATGGGATGGGACCATGCAAATTTTTGGACCCATTCCACCAATCGCATGGCCAGGTTTTGACTGAGACTTCTGGGTGTGCCAGAGAGGGCATTAAAAGCCCACAAACCCTAACCCTAACCCTAACCCTAACCCTAACCCATATGCCAGTACGCTGTTCTTCTTAGTGGGTCAGAGGCACCCAGAGGTGCAACGCACTAACCCACCCTAACCTTAACCGTAACCCTAAGCCTAGCCTTTACCATAACCCCAACCCTAACCCAGATCTGTACGCAAGTACACTTTCCTTCTTAGTGGGTCCCAGGCACCCAGAGAGGTGCCTCCCACAGCCCACTATCCCCTAACCCATTCCCTAATCTGTACGTCAGTACGCTAGTATGCTCCCCTTCTTAGTGAGTCAAAGTGAGGCCCCCAGAGAGGTGCCTCGCAGAGCCCACTATCCCCTATCCCATTCCCTAACCTGTACGGCAATAAGCTACTATGCTTCCCTTCTTACTGAGTCAGAGGCACCCAGAGAGGTGCCTCTGCCACCCCACCCTAACATAATGTAATGTAAATGTATGGTACGTGGCGGCTCCGCGAAATGCTTCCCTTGCTTCCCTTCTTAGTGGGTCAGACGTCAGAGAGGCACCCAGAGAGGTGCCTCCCAGAGCCCACTTACCCCAACCCCAACCCCAACACAAACGACAAACGACAAATGGAAATGACAAATTTTTGAAAATGTCCGCGACAAATGGAAACTACCCGAAACGGACCCGTCCCAACAAACGACAACACGAAACGTCATTTTTCCTGGTCGTGCCCATCTCTAGTAGCTATATCATCTCCCAACCTTGCTTTGAAGGTGAACCTGTATGGACAAAGGAGCCAATGTTAGCCTGAGTCTGTCTATGTAGTTTACCCCAGGGTAACTGGAAAGCAAGCAAGCTGTGGTTTTTCAACTTCTCCTTTTGTTTGCCCATTTCACCATGTTTGCACATTTCAAATGAAACTTTTGAATATTTCACAGAAGGTTGTTTAGGGGACATGTGACATACCACAGTGATTTTTAAAATTTATTTATTCAAAAGCAGAGCTTCTGGAAAAGCATCGGGCGAAAGCTTGTGAGTCTGGAGGGAGAACGCTTGTGGGTTCGCATGACTCGAATGATTTTCAGCCCAGCCTTATTCTGTGTACTTCATAACATCTGGTGAACATCTGGAGGTTGTCATCTGATTCTTTTACCCCTAGGGGGTGGAGGAGGAGGTGCACTATCCCTTAAATTCAAGGAATAAAGAGAGAGAGAGAGAGAGAGAGAGAGAGAGAGAGAGAGAGAGAGAGAGAGAGAGAAAGAGAGAGCATGAACATCTATATAAGATGACAGCCCAGCACCTGGAAGCATCTGTGACCATGCACAATATCCTGCTCTGTGTTACCTAAACTTCTAAAAATCTTGCTGAAAAAAAATTGTGGCCATTTTACACACATTCCTTTGTAGAGGCACCCAACGTGCCTCTGAAGATGGCAGAGGTACATAAGAACATAAGAAGAGCCATGCTGGATCAGGCCAAAGGCCCATCTAGTCCAGCTTACTGTATCTCACAGCGGCCCCACCAGATGTGTCTGGGAGCGCATGAGACTAGATCTCTGTCTCCTGATACCACTCTCCTGCATCTGGCCCTTGAAGTACCCTGGTTTTAAGCCTGGAGATTACACATCTCCATCATGGTTTGTAACCTGGGATGGACTTTTCCTCCAGAAAAGGTGAAGGAGGAAGAGGAGGAGGAGATAGCAGGACCAGGTAGGGAGGTGATGGGGGCAGTGGGCAGGTGGGCATCATTTTCCCCCTAGCCAAAACGAAGCACCGATTGGAAAATGACCACCCATTTTGTGGCCATTCCACACACACCCTTCTTAAATGCACACAGAAAGAAGTGTCAGTCTCTCACTTGGGGTGTCTTCTCCTTGGCTTGTTTGGGCGTGCAGTGGATTGTCATCCAAGCATTTCCAAAAGGGGTCAATTTCAGCCGAAGTAGCTTACTATGCATGGGACACTCGGCCAGTTGGTCATCTCCTACACAACCTTTCAAGGTATGCAACAGCCGTTCGCTTCCTCTGCCTCATGTGGCCTGCTTCATTTGAGGCCTGCTACCGCTAAGGGTTCAGGAGACAGAGCTGGAAGACATCTCCGTGCAGGGGCACGATAGCATGGGAAAAACTGAGACAACGACCCACCTCTGAGGAACAAGACCGATACATTTGAATAAATGCCTGCAAATGGAGATGGGTATGAACCAGACAACCAGCAGATATGGTGGTTAACCACCCTTGGATTCTTGGGAAAAAGTTAGATGACAGTTCATTTTTTTCTGGTTCATGCCAGGAGGAGACCCTACCACCTCTGCCCCCTCTGTCCTCTATCACTGCTCCAGTCACTTCCCTGTCACCTGGTCCTGTTTCGTCCTCCTCCTACTCTCCTCCTCCTTCATGTCCACCAACTTCAGAGAAAACAAGCTGGTTTCCCTTTCTGGAGCTGGGCTAGCCTCTGTGCATGTGCCTGATGATCAGCTGTGTCCATGCAGAGAGAAGCCATGCCTCTGAAGACGCCAAAGGTGGAGGAGGAAGAAGAGGAGGAGGAGGTGGTGGCATCAGGACCAGGTAGGGAGGTGACGGAGGCAGCGGGCAGGTGGGCATCTGTTTTGCCTAGGCAAAATGAAGCACTGATTGGAAAAAAAAGGTTGGGTGCTTTTGTTCTAATCCAACAAAACAGGCTGCATGAACTGAATCACGAACCAGCCCAGTCCATGAGGGTTTTTTGTTCTGGTTTGCTGTTCGGTTTGTGACCATCTCTAGTTCTGAAACCATTAGTAAGCAAGCAACCGATGCAGGCCTTTTAACTCTAAAAGGCAGTGGCACAACAGAGGGAGAAGGCAGGCAGAGATGGAGAGTAGGGCTGTGCAAAGCTCCACCTGGGGAAATATCCTTCTTTGACTTGAAGACAGAAGATAGGATTTTTCTTTGCCATCTAAGGGGCTCTGCTCTACCACCCAGGAATTAGTAAATTAATTCCACCAACACTGCTTCCCTTTCCAGCTAGCTGCCAAAGCTGGATCTGGACCGTCAGTCTCGGACATCCTTTCTGCATGAAGTTTGGCAGGCATCTCTTTGGGATTTTCCTGGCTTTTGTTTTGCCCGAGTGGACAACTCTGGGTCTTTTACGTGTACCAAGACCGACACCTAGTGGCTATTATGAGAATATCAACTGGTGCTGCACTTTTCTCTTTTCTGCTTGCTCACCCACACAGATACGTGTTTTCCTTCCCCAGGATATTTGCCCAACTTTCTGTCCTCCATGTAGTGTCGATTTCTCGTTGGTTTTAGAGACGGAACTCTTCTGGATAACTTATGGTAGAGTTTTGAATTTCTGGGAAAATGCCTTTTTGCTACATAGTAGAAGTACAGAAACCCCGCAGAGAACAGCACACCCCTTTCTTTATTAACTGAAGCTTAAAGTCTTAGTAACTCACTCGGAGACATTTGTAGGATAATGAATCACAATTGTTTCTTTACTTACCGCTGCATGAAATTACAGACGTGTTTGTTTGTTTATTTATTTATTTATTTATTTATTTATTTATTTATTTATTTATTTATTTATTAAATTCATATACTGCCCATCTAGTTGCCAGGCCACTCTGGGAGGTTTACAACAATTCAACGTAAAACAACAAAGACACTATACAATAAAAAATATAATAAACTAGGCAGCACAACATTATATACATACTAAGGTTCCCTGAGCTCCTTGCCCTCTGAAGATGGCAGCCATAGAGTCTGGCAGAACATCAGGAAGAAAAACTTCCAGAACACTCGGCCAAACAGCCTGAAAAACTCACAACAACTATCATCAGATATAAAGTTGTGTGTCAGCATACTGATGACACAAAACTCCATATCCCCTAACGACCTCACCCAACGGTCTCATAATAGATATTAAAGAGCATTGGGGAGATGAACCGATCCCTGTGGCACCCCATAATTGAGGGGCCAAGGGGTGGAGTACATCTCCCCCCAGCTGTACTCTCTGGGGATGGTCCACCAAGAAGAAACAGAGCCACTGCAAATAAGTGCCTCAGATCCCCAATTTGGTGTGCCTCCCCAGGATGATACCATGGCTGATGGTATCGAAGGCCACTGAGAGGTTAATGAGGAACAGTAAGGATGATTTGCCCCTGTGGGCCTCCCTCAACAGGTCATCATGCAGGGCGACCAATGCCAATTTTGTATCATGGTGTGGCCTGAACCCCGAGTGGAATCGATCAAGGGCATTAGTCTCATCCATGAGTCCCCAAAGCTGATCTGCCACCACCCTCTCAACCACCTTGCTTATAAATGGAACATTGGGCGTTTATACATGACCCCTAAACTCCGGGGCAAATGGCTCCAGCTCCGGAGCTTAAAAATGTTTACCCACCAGCTCTGGAGTTTACAGGAAATTAGGTGCGACCATGGCCACTTTAGCGCATCCCAGCGCACCTTCCAAGTACCTGCTCTTCCGTCCTGAAAATTCCTTGATGCGGTGTAAAGATAGTGAGTGTGGGGCTCTCCTCGCTTCTGTTTGTTGTTTTTTTGGCTTCCGCCCCTTTAAGAGCTACTTTACAGACACAGGAACCTTGCCGGCGAGAGCCAGAACGGAGGTGAGGCACGATCTTTTCTTCCTTTTTTTTTCTCCCTCCCCTCACGCAGCCAGCAGCCAGGAAGTGCAGAGGGGTGGGGAAGCAGGAAGAGCGACAAGCCCCTAAGATCTCTGGTCCAAATTTAAGTGGCCAGCGGATCTTAGGGGTCGTGTAAAAGCGCCCATTGTAGTTGTCATTCTGGTCCAACTCCAAATTCGCTTTCTTCTGGATGGGCCTAATGAGTGTGTCTCCTTGAGGGCAGGGGGAACTCTGCCCTCTTGGAGAGACTCATTAATTATTTTGGTGGCCCATTTGGTAGAGACCAGCCTGCCTGCTTTTATAAGCAATGGGGGTCAAGGGTCAAGGGAGGAGGAGGTGGCATGACAAGAATCAAGGACCCTGTCCACTTCAAGCAATGTCATGGGTTGAAAGATAGACAAGATAACCAGGCAAGGTGATGCACTGGACGTCTAAGCTTGAGCCAATGTTCCTAACTGGAGATCTACCGTACACATACTTAGCAACCAATTGTTCCCTCTCTGTCTCATATTTTGAAGGAGCCATGCCTCTCTAAGACTTCTTTTCCTATTCTTCTTTTCAGTCCAAGGTCAGTTAGAGCTTGTTATACAGGGAGTTGAGTCATGGCTACTGGACTTCTTTTTTGAGAGATAGAAACGTTTCGCCATTCATCCAAACAGCTTCATCGGTCTGAACACAGCCAGTGCAAGAGACCTTCTTATAGTCAGCTTGACCTCTTGTCCCCTGGTCTGATTGGCTCATAAGATGAACAAAGCCTGAATAGGCTCGTTAGGGAGACATTAGTGTCCATGGCCCCAAGGTAAACAATGGCTTAAGGTGCTGAAACCCATCAAGAATGGGTCGCTAGCTGTGACCCTGGTGGTGAAGGCTCCTTGATTTGCCTGGGTACTTTGGAAAGTACAGCCCGACAAGCAGCAGATAGACTATGCCGGAGCCCACCACCTCTCTTGAGGGAGGGATGTTCAATGCTAACATGAATGGCTTCCCTTACTCCTCTCTCAAACCACCTCTCTTCTTTGTCTAATATGTGTACATCCTCATCTTTGAAAGAGTGGCCTTTTCCTTCAAATGGAGGTGTACTGCTGATTCTGGTCCTGAGCTGCTATCTCTCCTATGTTGGGCCATTCTTCTGTTTAATGGCTGTTTAGTTTCTCCGATGTAGAGGTCTGAACACTCTTCACTGCATTGGACTGCATATACTATATTGCTCCTTTTATGGTTTGGTATCGGATACTTTGGGTGGACAAGTCTCTGCCTTAGTGTGTTCCTGAGTTTGAAATAAACAGGGATGTGGTGTTTGCCAAAAATCCTTTTAAGCTTCTCCGACACTCCCGCCATGTAAGGAATGACCAGGTTCTTCCGTCGGGTGTGGGTCTCGGACTGATCCCCTGTTCCCCTGGGATGGCCCACTGCTTTGTTGAAGGCCCACTTTGGATATCCACAGGCCTTAAGTGCTGTCCTCAGGTGCCCGTCCTCCTTCCTCCTGGCTTCTGTGGAGGTGGGGATGCTCTCTGCTCTGTGGCTTAGGGTCCTGATGACTCCTAGTTTGTGTTGTAATGGATGGTGGGACCAGAATCAGCAGTACACCTCCATTTGAGGGACAAAGGCCACTCTTTCAAAGATGAGGATGTACACATATTAGACAAAGAAGAGAGGTGGTTTGAGAGAGGAGTAAGGGAAGCCATTCATGTTAGCATTGAAAATCCCTCCCTCAACAGAGGTGGTGGGCTCCGGCATAGTCTATCTGCTGCTTGTCAGGCTGTACTTTCCAAAGTACCCAGGCAAATCAAAGAGCCTTCACCACCAAGGTCACAGCTAGCGACCCATTCTTGATGGGTTTCAGCACCTTAAGCCATTGTTTACCTTGGGGCCATGGACACTAATGTCTCCCTAACGAGCCTATTCAGGCTGTTGTTCATCTTGTGAGCCAATCGGACCAGGGGACAAGAGGTCAAGCTGACTGTAGGAGGGACTACTTGCACTGGCTGTGTTCAGACCGATGAAGCTGTTTCGATGAACGGCGAAACGTTTCTATCTCTCAAAAAAGAAGTCCAGTAGCCATGACTCAACTCCCAGTTAAACGCACCTGGATGACTGAGAATCTTCACAGACGTAAGCTTGTTATACAGTTTCTTAGAGTTATGTAGTAAATCAATTATATACCGTATTTTCCCATCTATAATATGCCCCCACTTTTCCAACCCAAAATTACATTTTCACAATCATGTGGTTTTCTCCTTGGCTTATTTCTGTGTCTTGGCTTAATTTTCGCCTAACAATTTTAGACAAAAACATACTCTTATACATGGAAAATAGTGTAGTTAAGATCCACATGTGACTTAGTTAATCTGTGTTCATGTATCCAATCATTATTTTGCTACAATCTGCTGGTTTTGATCTATCCAGAACTGTGTGTAAATTGCATTTTTTATTCTTTCTCTTACCAGGGTCTCTGAATGAGTCACTGAAACTGTAAGTGCCAGTTGATGAGAATAAGGAAAACAGGGTGGTCTCTTGAGGAGAGGATTGAAGCTAATTCTGTACTGTAAGTCCTTGAACATTTTCTGCCACCTAGCTAGGCAGGCTTTTATGCTGAGATTGTCACCCTCTGCCAAGTGTCATCGCCTGAGTCTCAATAAGTCTGAGGGCTTCAATCACAAGAGCAGTGGCTGTACTTTACCACAGCCATGCTAGCACAAGAGCTAAGAGATTGTCCTTCAAGATAGGACATCCCCAATTGGGGCTTTTACAGGACCTCTAAAATCCGCTGGCAACTTAAATTCGGACCAGAGATCGTGGGGTTTTGTTCTGCTTCCTGTGTTTCCACCCTTCCGCACTCCATTGCTCCTGTCTGCATGAGAGGAGGGAGAAAAAAAGGGAGAAAAGAATGCAGGCTCAGCTCCGCTCACCTCTGTCTGCCATCAGAGCAGCCCCATAGCGATTCCAGGCTGTTAAAGGGGCGGTGGGGACAAAAAAACAAACAGAAGGTGTGGAGAGCCGGAATCCACAGCTTTATAATCTGCATTGGAATTTTTTTTACCTCCGGAGACCAGGTACTTGTAAAATGCGCTGGGGCGTGCTTAAGTGGGCGTGGGCGTACTTTATTTTTTTAAAAGTCCGCAGCTGGTGGGAAAACAATTTTAAGCTCTGCATCTGGGAGCCCTTTGCCTCGGATTTTAGGGGTCATGTAAAAGCAGCCAAAATGCCACTCATTCGTCAACCTAAGTGGTGACTTGAAGCAATCTACCATGTCGTAACCTCTCCAACCCTCTGTCATTAAGACACTGATAATCACGCTGACCTGCTTGACAAGGGTAATGCAAAAATTACTGGGACGTGTTTAAGAATCATACGTTCTGTCTTTATATGTCTACATGAAAACAAGTTTTGCCATTGTTCCTAGCCAGGTTTCAATTTGAGAGAGCCCCCTCTGTAAGTCCTCCGGACTAGCATGCATCCAAATAAGGGTGCTCCAACTAGGGCCTCAATTTCCATAAAAAAGGTTTTGGAACTGCTGATCCAGACAGTTTCTGGATTTCCCCACTTGTCGCCTCTCCCCACGGAACTGTGGGTGTGATTTCCGCTGCTAGTTATTGCTCAACGCCCCTTGTCTTTCCAGAAGGACGGCCGGGCGTAACGTTATAAGCCACTGACTTGCCAACCCGAGGCATGTCTGGGTAGCATCGCTGCGCACCTGGGCTTGATTTGGGCAGAAGAAGGGAGCACATGCCAACACCTGGCAAGTAGGTGGTGCAGGAGGCACGCTAGGGATGAGCGCCGACACCCAGTACTCATAAAATACCCGTCACTCCCCTTTAGCAGCGCAGATTCTCTCCAGCATGCTGTAATGAAATTGGGTTTTAAAAGTTTCCTGTTCCCAGCAAGGATCCTCCTGATCACAGCAATGTTTATGTAAACCTGTCAACAGCGGACAGAGGAGCTTTCTTCCGTCAAGATTTTTAAACACCTCTTGGCAGGCTTGCTGTGGGTTGGCCTGTTCTCACTCGTAACTGACTTTATACGCCCCAAATGACATCATCAGAGCTGACGGGTGTGATTCCCTGAAAGGCTAGTTTGCTCCTGCGGGGCTCCAGAAATTGTGACCCCCAAAATAGATGTACAGTGGCACCTTGTATAAAGGAATTAATTCGTTCCAAATGAAATTATGTTAAGCAAAATTTCCTTTATACAAATCTCCCATAGGAATGCATTGAAAACAAAGTAATCCCTAATTGCGACCATTTGTATGTTGTACGGATTTGCCCCATAGATAATTCTGTTAAACAAATTTCCCCTATCTCTTGAATTGTTTTATGTTGTACAGGTTTTATGTCAAACAAACTGTTTGCTATACGAGGTTCCTCTGTACATGGTACAATTTGCAGCGGGTTCGGTGAAAGGGAGATTTGAAATGGCAGAGAGGGATCAGAGGCCTAGCCAGGGTTTGGAACGCCTGGGGACAAAAATTGTTTTTGCGTCCTTCCGGCTGCTCCCCCACTGCCCCCCCCCCCAGCAATGGGGGGATGAACCCTGCGGGCGTGGGGTTGGTGCTTGTGTGCACGTGGATGGATGGAGGGTGGATGGGAGTGTGTGTGTGTGCATGCGTGCAGTAGCATGCACGCGCCTTGCACCTCTCCCACCAAGGTGAGGAAGAGGAGGAGGAGGGTGCTGCAGCCACCACACTCCTGCCTGCTTGCTTTGCTGCTTGCCTGGCACGTGGTTTGCAGAGGGGGTGCCATCACCAAGCCTTAGGAGAAAAGAGGACTGCTGGGCGGCGGGAGGGTGCATGGCTTCTTCCTCCTGCTCCCCCTCCAGGTGCCCCCAGATTGCTGCGCCTGGGGCAGATGTACCCTTCTGCCCCCCTAGATACGCCCCTGAGAGGGATGCAATGACCATTTGGGTATGCATCTGCCCCGTGTGGGTATGCACATGTGCACATATATGTGCATGCCTGATCACACACGAGTCACACTTAGAACTCAGTCCACCACAAAGGGAATAGAGGACATCAACATTTGGCATCTTTGGTGCAAAAGAGGATTGCACCTCGTGGCACAGTGGTTAAATGCCTGTACTGCAGCTAAAACTGTGCTCACGACTCGGGGTTCAATCCCAGGTAGCAGGCTCATGGGTGGCTCAGCCTTCTATCCTTTGGAGGTCAGTAAAATGAGTACCCAGCTTGCTGGGGGGCAATGTGTAGCCTGCATATTGTAATTAAAAATGTAAACCACCCAGAGACTACTTGAAGTGGTATGGGACGGTATATAAGCAGAACACTTTGCTTTTTGCTTTTACCATTTCACAAACTGACTGAACCTCTTCTTGACCAAGGTTTCTGCGGTTGCGGCTGCTGCTGCTGCTGATTCTCCTGTGGGAGAGATGAGGGTTCCCAGCCTTATACAGCCTTATCCCTAACCAAGGAGGCTGGAGAGGACTCACTCTGGGCAGGAGAGAGGGAAGGGGTAGGGGTGGGGTTGCCAGAGCTCAGATCACACACTCCACCTTGCCTTCATGTAGGCCATCCATCCCCCCAGGCTCACTTTGGGTGTACTCCCTGGGCGTCAGCCCGTCCCATGACGCTACATCAGGTTGAGTTGGGACTTGACAGAGCATTTAAGTGAATTGCAATTAACTAGATGAACTGTATCAGCTAATGTTCACACACACACATACACAGAAAAGAGAGAGAGAGAGAGAGAGAGAGAGAGAGAGAGAGAGAGAGAGAGAGAGAGAGAGAGAGAGAGAGAGAGAGACAGACAGACAGACAGACAGACAGACAGACAGACAGACAGAGACAGAGACAGAGACAGAGACAGAGACAGAGACAGAGAGAGGTTAGTTTATGGACATGGACCAAAGCAACCCAGTAGCTATGTGCGCAAAAATTCATATATCTCAATTTCAAGGCCTTCGTGCCAGAAAAACACTTTGCGACCCCTGGTGACCCCTCAAAATTAAGGCTCATCTTCACCACCAACACATGCAATACCCAGGTCCAGCCAATACACTGATAAATATAACCCCAAGGATGACTATGGAGAATTTGAGCAGGTTTATTAAATGGTGACCTCAGATCGTGGAAGGAACGGGTTACAAGCAATGTCATTTCTTGCCTGCAGTGAGTTACTTTTCTTCCTGTTTTAAAAATGCCGTCAAGATGTTGCACTTGAAAACAATGTAATATGGGGCAAGGGGAACCAAGTTACTTGACTGTTGCAAAGAGTAACAGTTTAGTTCCATTTCTGAGTAGCATGTGTGGACTACTTTTCAAACACTGCAGTGAGTAACACAGATGAATTTTACTTTTTTCAGGCTCTGCACATCCTACCTGTGCCACCCAAGCCATATCCTCCTATTTCCAGCATCCACCTGACCTGTACAGAAAAAAAAAACGGGAAATTGACATTATTGATTGATTGAATGATTGATTGGCTGAAACTATTCTTACCCTGTCTTTCTCTCTCCTTTAAAAGGACCCAAGGTGTTTTGCAGCACAGATTTTGACCTAGTCTGACTTCCTCTTGGCTTTTGCTTTGACTGACAGCAGCCTCGTAAAGCAGCACAAACCAACTAGATTGCCCCCCAGCATGTGTTTGACCACAAATCCCATCAGCCTCACCCAGCATGGCCAGTTGACCATTGGAGGTTGTCCCAAAGATCTGAAAGAAGGTAAGTTGGGGACAGTTGCTCTAAGTTCGGGCTCAGAACCAAAGAGGATGGGCACCCTTCAAATCAAAGGTTTGGGGTGAGATGCAATTTCTGTTCACTCTCGAGCAACCCTTAGGCAGGGGGGCCTTGGTCCGTCTCCCTCCCACTGCATTCCAAAATTATGCTTCCTCCTCTTATACTCCCTAATAGAGATGGGCACAAAATGCCAAAATGGAGTTTCATTTCATTTTTTGTTTATTCCCCCCGTTTCATTTCATTTATTATGAAACTTTTTTTTAAAAAAAAATCATTTCATATTTCATTTCATTTTGTTTTTCATTTTTCATTAAAAAATTTTTTTTACACTGTTGGGGACAGGCCAGCCGGTCAGCAGTTTTTCTTTTTTTGTTTGTTTTTTGTAACTCCCACCGACCAGCTGGTGTGTGGAGAGGCTGGTTGGCGGGTTTAAAAAAAATTATTTCTCCTGCCAACCAGCTGGCATGCGGGAGGCCAGTTCATTATTTTTCTCTCTCTTGCTGATGAGCTAGCATGCAGGAGGCCTGTCAGTAGTCTTTTTGTTGCTGTTGTTGTTGCTGTTGTTGTTGTTTTCTCCCACCAACCAGCTGGCATGTAGGGAAGCCGGTTTTTATTTTTTATTTTTCCCGCTGATGAGCTCTTGTCAAAATAAATAATAAAAAGGGGGAAATGAAATGGAATGAAATGATAATTTCCATTTAGTTTCATTTTTTTAAAAAAGGGCACTTTCGTTTTTGTTTTGTTAGGAAATGAAATGAAAAATGAAAAACGAAATATAAAAAATTCATTTTGTGCCCATCTCTATCCCCTAATGCTGGAGTGTACTTCACAGTAATTGAACTAAGAGAGAAAAGTTTTCTGCCCCAGAGAGCTTACCATATACATTTCAACTGAAGGTAAGACGGGGTAAGGGAAAGAAGGAAGTTAAAAGGGGAATATGCATGTACTGTATATATAAAGACTAGTCACACCAATTAGGCTTAATTTCAGTTGGAAAGAAGAAAGCCAGGTCCTGAGCTGAAAGATTAAAGGGTCAGGCATGTTTTGAAGAAGGATTTCAAGGAACAGAGAAGAGAAGATCTGAGCTGATATTTTGGAACTAAGTTCCAGACATAAAGGTGGGGAACAGCAAGTGCTCAGTTATTTAAGAGCAGCGGAGACAGTCAATATGGTTTTGCCTAGTGAAATTCTCAACCTTTATCCATCTAGAGCAGTGGTTCCCAACATTCCTAATGCCACGACCCTTTAACACAATTCCTCGTGTTGTGGTGATTCCTTGCCCTGCTTGGAAGAGGCCACAAGCCCCCTTTGGCAGGCCACTATGCTGCAGGTGCCACAGAGAACTTCCCTCTACAGGCACCCTCAGATAATTGCAGCCTCTGGTGCCATTGGCTGACATCCCCTCCAACCTATCAAGCTGTAACTCACTCTTCTCCCCCCTTCCTTCCCCTCCTCCAAACCCAAGGTGTTTGTGCCTTTTTTTCCCCACTGGCTCATGGTGGCCCCTGTGAAATGGTCATTCGACCCCCAAAGGGGTCCCAACCCCCAGGCTGGGAACCACTGATCTAGAGGGTTTTGGGCTTCATTCCCCAGAAGACCCTGTTAGCAGTGGCCGATGATCAGGGAGGCTGGCAAGGGAAGTAAAAAGAGAAATCGTTTGGGAGAGCCAATGATTCATCTAAGGCCCCTCGGCTTTGGATCAGTGGTAACCAACCGTGGGTCCCCAGATGTTCTTGGGCCAGAGCTCCCAAGTGTTCTCGCTATGAGTTTTGGGAGGCCCCAGGTTGGAAGCCACTGCTTCAGATGACCCAGGTGGTGCTGGAGAGCCTAGCAATTTGGGCTCTCTGGCTGTCGAGCTAATGGTTGGAAGTCCGATCCCACCCCAACGTGCCTCCTTGACACAGACTGGACTTGATTATCTATATAAGACCCCTTCTAGCTCTGATTCAATGGTTATTACTAGAGATGGGCACGAAACGAGTGATTTTTCGTTTTCGTTTTCATTTTTTCGGTTCGTTACGCAACGAAAATGAAACAAAACATTTTTTTAAAAAACAAAATGAAAACGGGAAATGAAATGACCAAATTTGCCGTGTTTTTCGTTTTCGTTGCAGCAGATGCATTGAACTAAAAAGAATGCTAACAAAACAGCAATTTTTCGTTTTCATTTTCGTTTTTTCGTTTTGTTACCTAATGAAACGAAAATGAATTTTTTTTGCAAAAAATGTCACAAAAACGAAAACAAACCGAAACGGACCCCTAAACGACCAAACGACAAACGAAACACCATTTTTTTGAGTCGTGCCCATCTCTAGTTATTACTATCCAAAGGTAATTATTATTCATTCCAGCTGCTGGTCCCGACAACTGCAGATCCTAAGCCAATCCATCTTTATGATTTGACCATAGAGATCTAGCAGCAAGGACAGGACATGCTGAATCCCTTAACTCCTCTCTGTCTGCTTCTGGGGTGGATCTCTTCCCACACTCCGCTAACCCTTGTCCAACTGCCTGATGCAAATGGTAGCAGATCTGGACCTG